>JBBPBX010039642.1:14821-29782 GCA_038048925.1 Garcialebias charrua
GTATTACTAAAACGTGGGCAGGTTTCTAACCAAGTCCTGCCTTCTGGGTTCTTTCAATAATGGCATTTGTTTTTGAATTTGCTCAAAATAAGAGATGGCATTGTGTAATTTGTTCTAGATTAAAACTTGTAAAACTGAATGTTATGCAACATAACTCATGTTCCCTGAAGGAAGGGAACGAGGTGCAACATATCACTATAGGAAATTGCGCCCGCGCAGTTTTACCTGAAGGAATACAATCACGCCTTTACGGCAGGGGCGTCAGCGTTGCGCCAGAGGCCACGCCTCTGAGTACTTAAGCCGCTGACGCCCATCCATCGATCTCCAGAATGCACTTCACCGAGCTTTCAGCATTGAAAGGGCCAGGTATGTTGCACCTCGTTCCCTTCCTTCAGGGAACATGAGTTATGGTGCATAACTTTCAGTTCCCTTATCAGTCTTGTCACTCGGTGCAACATATCACTATGGGAACGTAATTCATTCACGCCCTTGAAATGCTCAGTAAAATGCATCCTAGTGTGAACGTCCGCCTTATTCAATAGGCATCTCAAGGTCGCTTTCTACTGTGTGTTAGAAAGGACAGCCTGAGTGACATCACACGCAGTAACATCCAAACTGTAATGCTTTGCAAACGTGTTCATTGAACTCCAGTTCGCAGCAGCACAGATGTCTGCAACTGGTACACCCTTGAACAGTGACCATGAGGTGGCCAAGCCCCGAGTAGAGTGGGCACGCACTCCAGAGGGTACTTGTTGACCTTTGCTACTGTACGCCCTTTTAATGGCCTCAGTCACCCAGTGTGAGAGGCGCTGTTTTGATAGGGCCTTACCCGTAGCTGGTGCAACAAAGCACACAAACAGTTGATTTGTTTTTCTCCATTCGGCTGTTCTCTGCATGTAAGTGCTTAAAGCTCTCACGAGGCAGAGAGCCGTCAGCCTTTCCTGTTCCTGAGTGAGGATAGGAGCAGGTGGAAAAGAAGAGAGTTCAAAGTCCAGACTTCTGGGGTTTAAAGTCAAAACTTTGGCAATATATGCAGGATTAGGACTTAGGGTGACCTTTGACCCGTCAGGGACGAACCTGGTGCACATTCGATGTACGGACAAAGCGTGGAGGTCACCCACACATTTTGCCGAGCAAAGAGCCGGGAGAAGAGCGGTCTTGTAAGATAATAAGTCTATCTTAATGTCACTCAATGGTTCGAATGGGGGATCACAGAGAGCCTCCAAGACCATGCTCAGATCCCATCCAGGGGTCAATTTCCTACTGGGGGGGCCTCCTCCTTAGCACGCCCTTCATAAATCTTATTATGAGCGGATGCGCGCAAGGTGTCCTGCTTCCCTAGCCTTCGTGACAAGCTGAAATTGTAGATAGGAACACCTTAATCCACACTTGGACTAAGCCCCTCTATTTGTAACTGGGTCTTAGACTTCTTAACAAACAGACCACAGTCCGTGAAGATCCACAACTTCTCCTCCTCCACCATCACCCTCAGCACTGGCTCTCCTCAGGGATGTGTGCTGAGCCCTCTTCTGTTCACTCTGCTCACATATGATTGTACAGCCACACATCCAGGCTGTCATATTGTTAAGTTTGCAGATGATACAGCTGTGGTGGGATGCATCACAGATAATGATGAATCCAGCTACAGACAGGAGGTGGAACATCTGGAGAGCTGGTGCAAAGAGAACAACCTTCACATGAATGTGAAGAAGACGAAGGAGATGATTGTGGACTTCAGAAGGAACAAACACACCCACACCCCACTGTATATAGGTGGATCTGCGGTGGAGGTGGTCTCCAGCTACAAATACCTGGGTGTACACATGAATGATAACCTCAGCTGGAGCAACAACACCACCAGCCTGATCAAGAAAGGTCATCAGAGACTCTACTTCCTCAGACGGCTGAGACGAGCCGGTCTGAGAAGCCCAGTCCTCACCTCGTTCTACAGGTGTGCAGTGGAGAGCGTCCTGTGCTCCAGCATCAACGTGTGGCATGGAGGCTGCACAGTTGCAGAGAGAAAAGCTCTGCAGAGAGTGGTGAAGGCTGCACAGAAGTCTGTGGGAGTCAGTCTCCCCACCATCACAGACATTTACACCTCCAGATGCAGAAAAAGAGCCACCTGCATCATGAAAGACCTCACTCACCCAGCACACTCACTCTTTGCACCACTCCCCTCGGGACGGAGGTTGAGGAGCATCAAATGTAGAACCACTAGACTGAGAAACAGCTTCTACCCTGAGGCTGTCAGACTCATGAATAAATAAATAATAAGAATAAACACTGCAAAATGTCACATCATACTGATACTGATCTGTTTCTTGTTGCTGCGTTCATCTGTGACCATCTGCTCATGTTCGTGCTGCTGTTTATAATGATGTTTTTCTACTACATTAGGGCTTAGTGTATTACTAGCTGATGTGATGTCTCTCTTAGTTAATCCTAGATGTTATTATTGTATTTCTCTTGCATTTGTTGTTGGATGTAACTGGGACCCTGTGTACATAATCTCGTTTTCAACACATGTACTACATGCGGTGCAAATGACAATAAATTCTCTCTTACTCTCTGACTCTTAATCTTTGAGAAAGAGCGACCTTTCTCTAGTAAGTCCCGAAGAAAGGTGAGAAGATGAGCTAGGTCACATGAATAAGAAATAATATTTCTTTCTGTGCACCAAGCTTCAAAAATATGCCATTTCTGTGCATAGAGAGACTGTGTTGACATAGCACGTGCATTTTGAATGTTTTTTACCACATTCTCTGGCAGGCCTGAGGCCATCAGTCTGTTCTTCTCCGCCACCAAGCTAAAATTAGCCGTAGTTCTCAGCCTAATTGGCGAAACTGTTCCTTCTGGTGATGTAGACGGTCCTTGGAGATGAGCAGGTGGTGGGACCATCTCTTCCTCAGAGACCCTGATTTCAGTGGTCCTTTGAAGGTCGACCAAGTTAGGAAGAGGACCTTCCCATAGACGTACCTCCATACCATTCTGACCAAGAGTGTTTGGAAGCAGAGACAATCTGCTGTCATTATTAGATAAAGGCTGAACAGAGTGTCTACTTTTCCTCCTTTTGTTGGGGGTCATGGGTCGGGGGGGATGCACGTTTTGTAAACGAGCAGATCTCCTGACTCCAGCCCGTTCCTTGTTTGGGTCAGTACAGTGAGCGTGGTCACACGCTGCAGAATCATTGTTTAAACATGACGCGCCACCCATTGAAAACAAGGGGACAACTTCAGCATTAGAATGAATGTGTGACACTGGTGTTGGCCTGCGGGCTTCTGTCGTGGCCCCCCTTCCCTTACTGGCGTTCAATGAATGAGTGGCCAGGAAGGTGGGTCGTCAGATTCTGTCGGCGCGCACCCCTGGAGCGCGGACGTGTCACGGGTTTGGTTGATTTGTGTATTCCCGGCTCCGTGGTTTAGAACGGAGCGGGGGGTGGAACACGTGACACCGCTCACCTGCCTCTGTGAGGAGACACGGGCCTGTTCGCAGGCGCCTCTGTGCTTGTCTGTTGCAGACATAGCAGAGGTGCCCTGCTGGGGTTTATCAATTAGGCTAACACCCCGTGAGCCGTGAGGGAGGGGGGGAAGATGGCCCCCGCCCTTTATGTCGGCTGGGAGAACAGAGGGGACTGTTCTGCTGATGTTACTGTGTTTGTTGTTGTTGTTGTTGTTTTTGTTTTTTTTTTTAGTCAAGAAAACAGAGTCTGTTTTTTTAACTTTATTCGTGCTTATGTGTAACGACATATTTGGCTTTATGTCACTCACAGCAGAAAGAACATGATTTGTGTCTAAAACAGAATCACCAGCTTTTTGTACCGTGCTACAAACAAAGTCTGGACGTGAAAAGATCATTTCCCGTACCGCGTGGGCGGGTGATCGTGTAAAGTTATGAAGCGGACCTGGTTCATCAGGCACGCTTCTGTTTGGTGTCCCGGTTTGCCGAGGAGGTTCTGTACCGGTCCGCCTGGCGGGGAACAAATCTGTTCTTACTCCAGGCGTGTTCAGTCCGAGGTGGAGCCGGCGGTGGTCTCTGCCGGTGCTCGACCTCGTACGCCGGCCGCTTTTGCGGTGGGGCACGTGTGGCTGAGTGGTGTCGAGGCTGCGGTGCTCTGCTCCCAGCTGATTCCCTGGGGGGGCGAAGGTTCTCCTGGGGATGCCCACCCGGAGAGCTTCAGCCTGTTTGCGCCTCTGGTCCAGCCTGGTCTGAATTCGATCGAGCGCTTTTCCAAAAAGCCCCGTCGGTTCTATTGAATGGTGGAGAAAATGAATTTTCTGTCCCTCCGGGAGGTCAGTCAGGGTCATCCACAGATGGCGTATTGCGATGACCACTTCTGCCATTCCCCTGCCCTGAGCAACAGCTGCTGTCCCCATCATGTAGAGCACAAAGTCTGTTGTCCTGCGAGCTTCATCCAACAGCTCGGCGGCAGCTTGCTTGTCTGTCGTTACCTGGAGCTCCTGTAGTTTTTCAGCCAGGTAAGCTTGCATCATTGCGGACACGTTCATTGCGCGTGCTGCGAGGCCCTGAGCCCTGTAGCACTTCTCGAGCAGAGAGGCCGAGGCTCGACAGGCTTTGCTGGGGAGAGTTGGTTTTGTCCCGGATGACTTGGGAGCCAGATGAGACGCCAACGTGTCCTCAATTTGAGGCACGTTGGCTATTCCCACCTCATCCATCCCGTCCACGTCGAGAAACTGTGAGAGCGGTAACAGCATGGGCGCCCTGGGCTGAGACCAGGTGCGAGTCAGTTCTGTGAGGAAGTCCGGGAAGACGGGCATCCTTTGCCTCGTGGCGGCCTGCTGCTTTGAATAAAAATAATTTCCTGCCAACCTCGTGACTTGTTGACGAGGTGGAGGCTCCGGCCATGGGATTGCGTCCGCTGCTCTGTGACACAAGTCGAACAGAGCAGGGATGGAAAAGTCCGTCTCAGGGAGCACAGGTACCGGGGTGCGGGAGAGGTCTTCTCCCTGTTCCCCGTACCCGACGTCGGCCTCGTCCGCAGAAAATTCACCTGAGGCTGAAATCGAGATCTCGTCCTCGTTCATCATGCCTCGAGTGTCAAAGTCGACAGTTAAGTCCACCATGGGGGCCAGCACATCTGGGCTGTCGCCCCATTCGACTCGGGTGCTGTCATCCAAAGCCATGCTCTCGAGCTCCGGCGTGGGAGTCAGAGGCTCAGTGGTGTCCGGGTCTGCCGGCCCCGCCGCAGCCCCCATAGCCTTGGTGACGAAGTCCGCCCGGTGCCTCCTCACCGCCTCCAGCATCTGGCTACAATGTGGGCAAAAGTTGGGTACATCCAGCGCCATGTTCGCGTGCAGTATACCAAAGCAGACGGGACAGGCCTCATGGGTGTCCGTCGCTGAGAGGGAAAAACCGCATCCATTGGGGCAGGCGCGCGAGGTTGGACTCGCCGCTCTGCTGGTCTTTTTTGGAAGTCTTGTCTTTCGCTTTCCTTTCTCCGGAGGCATGTCCGAGATAAGGCGAGTGAGTCCTTCCAAGATCCTTTTTCTTCTGATTTGAGACGTCTCCTCCGTCGCGTCGCTTTCGCTGGCTAGCCTTGCTACGAGTTAGCAGAGGTAGCAGTGTGTCGCAGTAAGCGCCGTCGAGTGAAGCAGTCTGCGGAAAGAGGAGAAGAAAAACCTTTGAGGTTAAGGAAAAATGTGCCGGACTAGCTTTCGCTAGCCCAGCAGTACGCAGGAATAATTCTCTGTACGCTCTGTGTAGGGAGCAAGCTCACCTCTGGTCGAGCGATGAAGCAACAGAGAAGTCCCGCGAAGAGAGAGAGTTCAGGTTTAAGCGAGGTGAAGGGCAATAAGAGATCGATGGATGGGCGTCAGCGGCTTAAGTACTCAGAGGGAGTGGCCTCTAGCGCAACGCTGACACCCCTGCCGTAAAGGCGTGATTGTATTCCTTCAGGTAAAACTGCGCGTGCGCAATTTCCCATAGTGATATGTTACACCGAGTGACAAGACTGATAAGGGAACCTGTTATCTGCTTATTGTCAGCCATGCTTTGAAACAGAAGACACAACAACATGGATAATTTGTTCAGAAAGACATACTGTATGCCCAAAATATTCCTTGACTGATGGCTGAAGCTACAAACACATGTTCATGTTTGGCTCAAAGCAAATGTGTTTGCAAGTCCACTTACTTATCCCCATAGTAGAGAGGAAAAGGGGAAATTGAAAAAAACCTCTGATCATCCGTGCATATCGTGAACACAACTTGAAAAACAAGTGAGGTACCAACTTCTCCAGGCTCGAACCAGCAGACTGAGTGACAGCTCTGTTCATCAGGCAGTCAGGATGCTAAACACTCTGCCTGCTCTGCCTCCCCTCCCATTTGAACTGCCTTAACACAAAAAACTTTCTCACACATTACCACTCAACACAAAGATTTTAACACTGGACTCTGTGTCATCAAACGGGTTATTCACTAAACTCTCGGTCATGTGCTCATTCAGTTTGCACTACTTCTCATATTTGCACTAATGTTTGTATTACATCACTGCCTATAGTCATACTACTGTTTACATTCACTGTTTACATTTATTAATACTGTTTACATTTATTACTACTGTTTACATTTATTACTACTGTTTACATTTACACTACTTTTATATCTACACCACTGCTGATACATATACAGTATTCTCTGACCAGCCTTATTTAAGGATGCCCAATGTGCCTTACTGCATATGCCACTTTTGCCTCTATACCAACATCAACTACTACCTCATACATATACTGTGTACAGTAACTCATATGCTGCTTTGCCACTCTTTGCAAATGTCAATGCTAGAACCTTCAGTTTATTTTATAGATATACTTTTTATACCGGTACTTTTTTTTATACTACTATGAAAAAACTCAGGACAGTATTACACTTTTATTATTTCATTTTATGCTTATGTTCATTAAATGTTTAGTGTTTTAGTTTTAGTTTTAGTTTTAGTTTTAGTGTTGGTGTAAATTTTCATACTTTTATACTACTATGCAAAAACTCAGGACAGTGTTACATTTTTACTATTTTATGCTTATGTTTATTAAATGTTTCAGTGTTTTAGTGTTTAAATGGTTACTGTTGCACCGAGGGACTGAGAGAAACGCAATTTCAATCCTGTGTATGTCCTGTACATATTGCAGTTCTGACAATAAAGTTGACTTTGACTTTGACTTTGACTTTGAACTTCCATTTTGCATGACTAGGCATTAGAAAGAATCCTTTCAAAAATTAGTTTGCCAGGTATTCAAGATTCAAGATAGTCGCTGCTTTGAGAGCGGGATAACTTGAACTGTTCTCTCGGATCTACCTGCTCATATCTCCGCCCATAAAAGTCCAAAGTCTTTGCACATTTTTATTCTGATTATTTATTAAAATACGAGAGGAGACGTTGTCCATGTCTGTGGATTGATTACTGCTGCAGCAGGCGCAACAGCAGCTTGCGCACATGCTGCTGCCAGCAGAGATGCTGACTGCATGTCCTACGGGGATGAAGCGTCCTCATCCACCTTCAGTTGCATCTCAGGAACCAAAGCCGCAAACAAACATTTTAATGTCACAAACCTGCACAAACGTAGCACTAACCACTCGTATGTACTGGAATTTTTTGACGTGGGTAGAGTGTGTCAGCTTCACCTTGCTCAGCTGTACGCTCTGCAGACAGTGCACGTTTTACACACAGGAGCGACAGCTCTGCAGAGCGAGCACAACTGGTAATGTGTCAGAACTCCTGCATACATTTCAAAGATGATAAAGCTTACAGTAAAAAAAATAAAACAATACTAGTGAAATGCAGAGGCGGCGGCCAATAGGGGGCGCTAGGGCACCGCCCCACTGGAACTTCTGGACCATGTTACATTGAAGATTTAAAAAAATAATAATAAAAATGAAATAATAAAATAAAAATATTTCGAAATATATGCATATATGTTTTTAGTTGTGTAGGATAAATATTTTATGAGTAATGATGAGTTATATTGTTTGTTTCAAATAATGTTTTCTGATTGGTGACGTATTTCCTGTTTTGGAGGCGCTCTGATCTTATCCATAGACTCTCGTTATAAGTGGCACATGCACAGTTATTCCATGACGTTACAAAACAATGGGAAGATGCTGGGCGCAGTTTTCACCGCCCTGAACAGTCCAACGTGAGCTCTACCTACCGATCGCGTGTTTCCGGCCGTTTATTTATTTATTTATTTTATTTTTATTTTTTATTTTTGCCTGGAAAATGAGCCGTGTGGTCAGTGACTCAAGCAGGCTTGCTTAGCTAAGTTTTAAATCATTGAAAGCCCTTTATCTAATGTCTATTTGCATTTCTGACTGATATGCCTCTCAAATTTTAGATGGCTGTTTGTGAAAGCTGACTGTTTATTCTAGAAGTGGAAACTGGTGATCTTTTTTTGGAGCTAACATGCTAATGCTAGCCTTTATCTAATTCTTATTATTATATTACCATTCCTGACTGATATCCTCTCCACTTTTAAGTGCTCTATTTGTGAAAAAAGCCTTCAGATGACTATTCTAAAAGTTGGCAAATGGTTAGTTTGTTTTTGTCTTTGTTTGTTTGTGGAGTTAGGTTGCCAGCGCAGGTTATTGTACAGTATTGGACTCTGATGGCTACATTTATTTTAATTTGCTTATAAAAAATGATCAAACATTAATAATTTTATATACTAAATGTCACTTGTGGTGTTTTACTATTTCTTAACACTGTATTGATCTGGAGAATGAAAACAAAGCCTCTTGCAAGTAGAAATGCAGAAATGTTTTAATCTCACTTATTTTCCTTTCTATAATTTATATATAATTTATTTATATATATTTTTTTGTTTGTTCTTTGTTGTTTTAGTGAGTCAAATTGGCTCTTCTCATCCTGAGCATTTAATTGTTCTGTTGACCTTGTATTAATCTGCATTTGATTTTTTTTTTAAGTTGGAAATTGGGAATTTTTTTTTTCATTTTGGAGAAATAGTCCCCCCTAGGGGACATTTCACGGGCCGCCACTGGTGAAATGTTTGATGTGTATTATTCACATAATCACATTTCAAAATTAGTTAAAATAACAATTATCAAAATGGTAAAAAGGCAGTCAAATTTATTGTCTACAATAAATTGATAGTTGAATTGTTCTTAGCTGTGGACAGCAGAGAATTGAAGAACCTGAAGTCAGTGGTGATAGAGACTGGAGCAGAACAACACGCAGAATTCAGCTGAGAAGAGTTCAGGACAGACAGTCAAGTTTGTGTGTGTGTGTGTGTGTGTTGGAGGGGTGTTGGGAAGCTTGACAGATTTGGGCTGCTATAATTCACTGCTCTCTAAAATAGTAATTTCAATTCATCCTTTATGGTTGTTAGTCTCAATGAGCCTCGTCATTTACAAGATAGACCGGTTTTTAATAAATTTAATCAAATGTTTACATATGTTAAACAACCTGTTAAAATACACGAACATGCAGGAAATGGCATCTCTTTTATTCTAAAATTTCTGGGGGAGGACCCACGGAATTGAATTGATTTTGAGGAAACTGTTACATATACCTGTATATCCTTAGATGATGCGTGAGAAAACAGGAAGTCAGTCAGACTTGACCATCAAAAGCTTTCTTTTTTTCATATTGCTTAAATAAATAGTTTCCCCAAATGATTGGGATGGCTGAAGATTAGTGACTGTGACCACCAGTGGTCACCCCCTGGCTCTACCATTGCACTTGGTGGTAGATAGATAAAAATTTCTCCCTTCACTCACCAGGATCTTTCACGCTGCACTGCCTTGGACAAGCAAAAAAACAACCTCTTTTCTTGTACATAGTGTAACTCCTACACACTTGAATGTCTTTCACCAAAAACATCAAAGTTTACTTGCATTCCCTGTTCAATTCCAGTCCAAAAAACCCACTCTTCTCAAAAACTACAAGCATTCATGCCAATGTTGTGTTGACTAACTCAAATTGTGTACACCCATGTATTGTGTTGCAGGTGGTGTCAAACGCTTCTGCCTCACTCCAAAGCCTCCTGTCACATTTTGTCCGTTTTCCTGGTTCATCACATTGGCTTCACGTTCAGGATTTTCATGGCAGCAACGCATAATCCAAACCGTGTGTCTTGGTTTCATTTGCTGCCATCCTAGTTTCTTTCCTCTTTTGTTCCATCTTCCTCTCCTCGCCTCTTCCTGACCCTGCAGCTGTTTTTCAAGAATATATCCTTGGTTTCTTCCACTCTCCTTGCCTTAATATCTCACCTGTTTGAAAAGACTGTGATGCTTATCTGTTATCCTCCCTTCCCCTTGTCTAAAGCCTCACTGTTCATCTGCACAGCCAAATGAGTGTGTGTGAATATGTGTTTATTGTACTCCATCTATTCTCTCCATTCAACACATCTGCTCTCCAGCTGAACGAGCCTTCAGGCAATGTCTGCACTGTTTAGTTTTCAGCATTTGTGTGTGTGTGTGTATGTGTGTGCACGCACTCTTGTTTTTGTATGCCTTACCAAATAAGACGGCCATGAGCACGATAAATTACTTAGAAAAGGATGGAATGTGTGTTTTTTATTTTTTTATTTTATTTTACACAACCCTAATTGAAGTGTGTATATATGCTTGTTGTACATGAATAAACAGTATGTAGAAAACAACTGTATACCCTTCCTCTTGTGCACTTCCCATACATTTCCAGCACCTTGCAGTTAAAATAATTATAAACTGACACCATGAAAGGTAAGCAATCATGTATTTGTCCATGTCTCTGTACATGCATATTTGTACATTTTTCTCTCTCTTTGCAAAAAAACAACTCAATGGACAGATTTCAATGAAACTCTAAGAAAATCCTAGCTTAGTAGAGATTCATGTACGACTGTTGACCAAGTCAAACCAGTTCAAGATAGCCATCACAACTAATTATCATTCACAAAACTGGATAAAACTCAATGTTACATCCAGTTACATTACCAACACAAACTTTGGGTGCTAAAAGTTCACCCCAAACCTTTGTTTAAAACGTTGCCATGCAAGAAAGCTGGCAAAACGAATTTCTCCAAGAAATACTACTTTCACTCGCTAAGTTATAAACCCAGACAATAGAAAGTGACCATTGTTAACCTTTTCCCCTCTTCCTTGTAGTTCAAGGATCAGACAGCAGTGACTGCTTTCAGAAAACAACCTAAGGACTCTCATGCAAGCCTTGAATTTTTGGCAGGCATTAAGGTGCGCATGAGCCAAGCCAGGTGATTGTCTTTTTGTCTGTATATTTTTTCTGGGCATAGGCATAAATATTCATTAAAAGGAAAGCCAAAACAAAAGGTTCACTGCCTCAGCTCCAGATGAGTTTCCTTATTCATGTCTGGTTCATAATCAACCAAATTTGTTTACTTAAATATTGCGATAGATACATAGAACGTTGATTCTTGTTTCATCCTTATAAGGCTGAGAAAAAATATAAAAACTTAAGGCTAATTTGAGATTTGGGTTAATTTAGACATGCATGCACAAGTAGCTTGTTTGCCATAGTTGGTTTTAGAAGTTTAAACACTTCCCAGCTGAAATTAGTGACATGTTTTGAACAGCCAGTGCGTGATTTGATGTGATTTGTCACGACTTTCCCACTTTGGTGTTTGCTTTTTGGATACATTTCTCAGCCTCTTGGTCTAATCTTCACTGCTGGAAGTAGCTATAAATGGGACACAAAGCAAAGCTGCAGTAAGTGTGCAATGGTGTGTGTGTGGGACTGTTTTCAGCTTGTGGGAAAGTTGGGGCATGATCGTCATTAGTGTTTCCACTGTAAATCTACTTGTAGCTTGACTGGTCTGGTTCATTTTGTGAATAACATTTTAATCAAAATGGAGCTGAGTTTGTGACATCATTAATGTGGTGTTAGGTTGGATGATAAAACCATACAGCCTGACAAACTGTTTTTTTTCCCACACACCACTGTTGGGACAAATGTCCAAATAAACAACATACAAGTCATCAAAGTCAACACATATTTTTACAAATGTAATTTAATGGATTGATCCAACATAAACAGAGGTAACGAGAACCATTCTTAGAGATCATGCCGCTTATGTCAGTTGAGTGATTTGTGTTTATCCCTTATGTTTTATGGCAAGCTCTATTTGTTAGTTATTGTGATGCATTAATCGTGTCAAAAACACAAACCGGATTCCAAAAAAGTTGGGACACTAAACAAATTGTGTAAATTTTCATACTTTTATACTACTATGCAAAAACTCAGGATAGTGTTACACTTTTACTATTTTATGCTTATGTTCATTAAATGTTTAGTGTTTTAGTGTTGGTGTAAATTTTCATACTTTTATACTACTATGCAAAAACTCAGGACAGTGTTACACTTTTACTATTTTATGCTTATGTTTATTAAATGTTTTAGTGTTTTAGTGTTTAAATGTAAACAGTCTAGATCAATTTATAGATAAACACAATTTTCTAAGCAACAGTCAGTATGGGTTTAGAGCAAAAAACTCTACATCAATGGCTCTCATGGAATTAATGGAACAAATAACTACTGCTGTCGATCAAAAACAATATTGTATCAGTATTTTTGTTGATTTAAAAAAAGCATTTGATACTATTGATCACACCATTCTCCTTGAAAAACTGAACAAATATGGTATTAGAGGACCAGCATTACAGTGGGTATCTAGCTACTTGAAAGATAGGAAACAATTTGTACAAATAAATGATGTAAGATCTGACCTCTGTAATATCACATGTGGAGTTCCCCAAGGCTCTGTACTTGGACCAAAGCTATTTATTTTATATGTGAATGACTTGGTAAATGTGTCAGGACTCCTTAAATGTGTACTTTTTGCTGATGATACCACATTTTTCTGTTTAGGTGAAGATATAGAACAAATGTTGGAATTGATAAAGACAGAATTTGTCAAGATACAAACTTGGTTTAAAATAAATAAATTATCATTAAATCTAGAAAAAACTAATTACATGATATTCAGTAATAAAAAGAAAACTGTTGATGTTCCACTCAAAATTGAGGGTGTTGAGATTTGTAGAGTGAGTGAGGTGAAGTTTTTGGGTGTTATCATTGATGACAAACTGACATGGAAACAACACATAAATTCTGTAAGAATAAAAATAGCTAAATCGATTGCAGTACTGTACAAAGTCAGAGACCTATTGAATGATAAAGCTCTGTATTTGTTGTATAACACAATCATTGTTCCACACTTAATCTATTGTATTGATGTTTGGGGGAATGCGTGTAAAACAATCACAAAGCCTATTTTTGTATTACAGAAAAGAGCTGTAAGAATTATCACTAGAAAACATTACCGTCATCCATCAAGTACATTATTTTATCAACTGAAGTTATTGAAGTTCCATGATTTGGTAGACTATAATATTTTATCAGTTATGTATAGGGCTCAAAATAATGCATTACCTTTAAGCTCCACTGACATCATCTTTTAACTTTCCATAAAATGGCACAACATATATATATATATATTAAGATTGACCTCTGATCGTTTTTGCTAAAACAATGTGAAATGAATGAAAATTCCTCTCAAAAACAGTTTAAAATTAGCGCCTTTTTTTTCACACGATAAATACGGGGTTTCCCGTCGCGCGATTATGACGTCACTTCCAGACTCGCGTCAACTGCGCTCCTTGTTTACAATGGACAAGATACAAACGCGATCCGTCCAATTTAGCCATTTAAAACTTTATATTTGAGCGGTTTGTCTTCAGAGAAGCCAAAGTTATTTCCAGTAAACAGCAGGTTATAATTTTTTTTCAGCTCCTGCTGGTTTTTGGAGACTTTTCACTTCAGGAAGTGCAGCAGCTCTGTGAGGACTTACACAGCAGCTGATAGTTGAGAGTCAGAAGGAATTCTACATGTACATCGTTTTCACAGCACTGAAATGGTAATATATTAGTTAATGTTTCTAATAATTATTCAACATTAATTTATAGTTTAAAAAATTAGTCCCTTTTAAAATATCTGTTAAATATATTATTCTTTTATTTTATTTTGTTTGTGTTTTCAGGTTTCCAGGTCTCCAGTCCATCACCTGAGGCTCTTCCTGTTGAACCACTAGTAACCCAGACTTTCACATCACAGCAGGTAAGATTGCATCAACAAAAAGAATAGTACTCAACAATATTCTTTGATGTAAATCTGTTGATTTTCTGTGGTTCTGATGAGGGAAGTGACAAAGTGGATGCAGCATTCAGCCCATAATGGACCCAGATGTCCCCTGCGTCCAGACCTACAACACCTGGACATCCAGGAGCGTGCACGAGGAGGTGGTGGAGTCTGAAGACATTAGTTTGACCCATTGTCTTAATATACAGTATACTGCATATAATATATACTGGGTGTGTCTGTGTGTTTTATCATCAATTCACAGAAATGTCTTCACCTGAAGAGTGGACCCAGGTGGAGGAGAACAAACCTTGATATTGTTAAACAACAGATGGAGACATCTTCAGGATCTGTAGAACATCAGGACTGATGCTGCAGAAAGCTACGTTTGTGCATCAAGACATCAAAATATGCAGAAATACTACAACTGGCCAGAGCATTGAGATGAAAATGAATCAATGAATTTAATATTTTTTCTGACTGTTCAAATGAACATATTGTTAAAAAAAAAGGATAACAATGAACCAAGTGTTTCTGTAGTTATGTGTAAATAAAGTTACAGTAGTACACTATATTATCTGTTAGTGTTGAGTTATTCTTTGTGAGAATATTTGTGTATCTGTTTTAATTTCCCCTCCCTGGGCTGCCACCTTACCGTGGTGGAGGGGTTTTGAGTGTCCCAATGATCCTAGGAGCTATGCTGTCAGGGGCTTTATGCCCCTAGTAGGGTCACCCAAGGCAGACAGGTCCTAGGTGAGGGACGAGACAAAGCGCAGCCCACAAGACCCCTTATGATGAATAATATAAATGGAAACAATGTTCCCTCGCCCGGACGCG
>JBBPBX010039643.1:0-17954 GCA_038048925.1 Garcialebias charrua
CATTGCACGACTACAACTGGTCCAGAACGCAGCAGCTCGATTTTTAACCAGTACAGACAAAACAGAGCACATTACACCAGTCTTGACCTCCCTGCACTGGTTCATCTTCGAATCCAGTTTAAAATTCTCCTGTATGTCTACAAATCGCTGAACAGTCCCCACCCCCCATCTCTGTTCTCTGAGGTCAGCGGACCAGTTACTTCTCACAGTTCCACTCGTCTTAAGGTCAGAGGTGACAGGAACTTCTCTGTAGCAGGACCAAGACTCTGGAATGAGTTACCTCTGCTCGTCAGACAGGCCCCCTCCCTCTCAGTTTTCAAATCCCATTTAAAGACTCACTACTATTCAGTAGCTTTCAACACCAGATGATCTGTGTTTGAACTTGTTTGCTTCACACTGGTTGTTCGTTATATTTATTATCTGCAACGTTTTTATGTCTAAATTCCGTTTTTTTACTTCATTGTGTGTGTTGCCTGTTGTTTGTTTGTTTGTACAGCACTTGTTGGCCTTGTCACTATTTTAAGTGCTCTATAAATAAAATGGCATGGTATGGGTATCTGTATAAATAAAGGGTAAATGAAAAAAAAAATTAAATTATGTGACAGATATTTTCAACCTTCATTAAAACATGTTGAACATTTATTCTTCCAGGTTCAGCTGACAGATGTGCCTGGAGCTGCAGAGCTGCTCGCTGGTTGACTGGACACCAACAGAACATCTGGAGTTGGACATTTCTTTTGACAAAGACTTTACAGATACACAGATGAAACTCCTCCAGAATTTTAACTTTTCAAACATGCTTCCAGCCTTGGTAGATGAATTTGTTGCAAAGAAGATGCAGCGCTGCCATAAACACAAACACTGCATTTTAAAGATATTAAGGTAAGTACATACACAACACATCAAGAGCACTGTATGAAGCTAGGGAGAAAATAACAATCTTAATTGTTGTTGTATTTTACAAACCGGATTCCAAAATAGTTGGGACACTAAACAAATTTTGAATAAAAACTGAATGCAATGATGTGGAGGTGCCAACATCTAATACAGTATTTTATTCAGAATAGAACACAAATCACAGATCAAAAGTTTAAACTGAGAGAATGTATCATTTTAAGGGAAAAATATGTTGTTTCAAAATTTCATGGCGTCAACAAATCCCCAAAAAGTTGGGACAAGTCCATTTTTACCACTGTGTGGCATCCCCCCTTCTTCTTACAACACTCAACAGACGTCTGGGGACAGAGGAGACCAGTTTCTCAAGTTTAGAAATAGGAATGCTCTACATTCATGTCTAATACAGGCCTCTAACTGTTCAATCGTCTTGGGCCTTCTTTGTCACACCTTCCTCTTTATGATGCACCAAATGTTCTCTATAGGTGAAAGATCTGGACTGCAGGCTGGACATTTCAGTACCGGATCCTTCTCCTACGTAGCCATGATGTTGTGATTGCTGCAGAATGTGGTCTGGCATTATCTTGTTGAAAAATGCAGGGTCTTCCCTGAAAGAGATGACGTCTAGATGGAGCATATGTTGTTCTAGAACCTGAACATAGTTCTCTGCATTAATGGTGCCTTTCCAGACATGCAAGCTGCCCATGCCACAAGCGCTCATGCAACCCCATACCATCAGTGATGCAGGCTTCTGAACAGAGCGTTGATAACAACTTGGGCTATCCTTGTCCTCTCTGGTCCGGATGACATGGCGTCCCAGTGTTCCATAAAGAACTTCAAATCGTGACTCATCTGACCACAGAACAGTCTTCCATTTTGCCACACTCCATTTTAAATGACCCCTGGCCCAGTGCAAACATCTGAGCTTGTGGAGCTTGCTTAGAAATGACTTCCTCTTTGCACTGTAGAGTTTCAGCTGGCAACGGTGGATTGTGTTCACTGACAATGCTTTCTGGAAGTATTCCTGAGCCCATTCTGTTATTTCCTTGACAGTGGCATTCCTGTTTGAGGTGCAGTGATGTTTAAGGGCCTGAAGATCACGAGCATCCAGTAGAGTTTTACTGCCATGACCCTTACGCACAGCGATTGTTCCAGATTCTCTGAATCTTTTGATGATGTTATACACGGTTGATGATAACTTAAGTCTTTGCTATTTTACGCTGGGTAACACCATTCTGGTATTGCTGCACTATCTGCACAACAATGGTGGAAATGATCGATCCTCTTACCATCTTGGCTTCTGAGAGACAGTGACACTCTGAGAAGCTCTTTTTATACCCAATCATGTTTTCAATTGACCTAATTAGTGTTAATTGGTCTTCCAGATGTTCGTTATATGCTCAATTTCCTTTTTCCAGCCACTTATTGCTACTTGTCCCAACTTTTTTGGGATTTGTTGACACTGTGAAATTTTGAATCAACATATTTTCCTTTAAAATGTTACATTTACTCAGATTAAACTTTTGATCTGTCATCTATGTTCTATTATGAATA
The DNA here is from genome assembly GCA_038048925.1 of Garcialebias charrua. Taxonomy (NCBI): domain Eukaryota; kingdom Metazoa; phylum Chordata; class Actinopteri; order Cyprinodontiformes; family Rivulidae; genus Garcialebias; species Garcialebias charrua. The sequence continues at coordinate 2,449 of JBBPBX010039643.1, forward strand.
AAATATTAACATTTGCCATCTCCACATCATTGCATTCAGTTTTTATTCACAATTTGTTTAGTGTCCCAACTTTTTTGGAATCCGGTTTGTAGTATTATTTTCATTCATTCATTCAACCTTTATCTTTATTATCTTGTAATGCTCTTTGGACAATGCAAGTTGTTGCTGGAAGGTCCTATTTAAATAAAGTTTTTTATTGTTATTCCTGTTAACAATGTCTTTCTGTATCGTGCCTTCTTCCAAAGACTTTTTGTATAAAACTTGTGTGCTGATGAAATGAAAATGAAGGTGTTAGTAACATTGTACAATGATCTGACAGGATAAATGCTAACTCAGGGTGTCATACAGCTGTTAAACTGCTACTCAGTGTCATACAGCTGTTACACTGCTAGTAAGGGTGTCATACAACTGTTATTGTTATTATGACATACACAATTGAAAAAAGTACCGGTACTTTGTCCAAAAAAGCAGATGCAGCATTTTTGATTTCCGTCCCCACCAACTTTCAACACAAAGTTACTCCCTTGCTGTTCATTGTTCTTTAGTTTTAGCAGGTCGCTTTCGTAAATGAGCCCATGAGGTTCAAAAGATTTACCTGACTAAATAAAGGTTGAATGAATGAATGAATTAAACTTTAAGAAGTTCACAGCCATCCGGTCTTTGATGTCCTCCAGACATGAAAACAGAGGGGCCAGAGAGTTGGAGTCCATTTTCTGTAGCGGGACATAAATCTGCATATCATCCGCATAACAATGAAAGGAGATCCCATATTTTCTAAGAATAGAGCCAAGAGGGAGCAGGTACAGCGTGAAGAGGAGGGGGCCTAAGACTGAGCCCTGAGGAACCCCACACAAGAGAGGAGCAGAGGAGGACACGTGTTCACCAAGGCGTACACAGAAAGTACGCTCCGCTAAACCAGTCCAGTGTTGCACCGCTGACACACCCCCATTGTTTCAAACGACATAGTAAGATATCGTGGTCCACGGTGTCAAAAGCAGATGATAAATCTAAAAGCAGGAGGACAACATCAAAGCGGGAGATCAGGTGGGCCTGAGGGCAGCCAGAAAGAACCTGGATTGGGTTATCAGAAAGGCCAAGAAGCAGTATTCCACTACACAGCCGCTTTAGACTGCTGCCATCAGGGAGGAGACTGAGGAGTCTCCAGGCTCGAACCAGCAGACTGAGAGACAGCTCTGTCCATCAGGCAGTCAGAATGCTAAACACTCTGCCTGCTCTGCCTCCCCTCCCATTTGAACTGCCTTAACACAAAAAACTTTCTCACACATTACCACTCAACACAAAGTTTTTAACACTGGACCCTGTGTCATCAAACGGGTTATTCACTAAACTCTCGGTCATGTGCTCATTCAGTTTGCACTACTTCTCATATTTGCACTAATGTTTGTATTACATTACTGCCTATAGTCATACTACTGTTTACATTCACTGTTTACATTTATTAATACGGTTTACATTTACACTACAGGTAGTCCCCGACTTACGAGCGAGTTCCGTTCCTACGAGGTGCTCGTAACACAAAAATTCGTAAGTTGGAACACGAAGCACGTGTTCTCGTAAGTCCGGATTTTCGCTCGTAAGTTGGAACATTTATGCTAGCGCTACTACGAACACTCGTTTTTCATCAAAAACATTCATATTAGTTCATAAACATGGTCGGAAACGTGTTTCCAAACGGTTAGCTAACACACTTTCATCTAAAAACACAAAAAAGTGCTGTATTTTTTACAAATTTACTTCTCTTTCGCCAGCTCGTAAGTCCGGGACCTCGTATGTAAGAGCGCTCGTAAGTCGGGGACTACCTGTACTTTTATATCTACACTACTGCTGATACATATACAGTATTCTCTGACTAGCCTTATCTAAGGATGCCAAATGTGCCTTATGTGCCTTACTGCATATGCCACTTTGCCTCTATACCAACATCAACTACCTCATACATATTGCAGCACGGTGGCACAACTGGTAGAGCTGCTGCCTCTCAGCGAGAAGGTTGCCGGTTCAAATCCCGGTCCGGGGCCTTTCTGGGTGGAGTTTGCATGTTCTCCCCGTGCATGCGTGGGTTTCCTCCGGGTACTCCGGTTTCCTCCCACAGACCAAAAAACATGCTTGTTAGGCTGATTGGTGACTCTAAATTGACCCTAGGTGTGAGTGTGAGAGTGGATGGTTGTTTGGTGTGAGTGAGACAGGTCCCTCTTGTAAATGAGTCCCCGTGACTCAACGAGGCTAGCCTGTATAAATAAAGGTTGAATGAATGAATGAATGAAAATATACTGTGTACATTAACTCATATGCTGCTGTGCCACTCTTTGCAAATGTCAATGCTAGAACCTTCAGTTTATTTTATAGATATACTTTTTATACTTTTTATACTACTATGAAAAAACTCAGGACAGTATTACACTTTTATTATTTCATTTTATGCTTATGTTCATTGGGTGTTTGGTGTTTTAGGGGTGTTTGGTGTTTCAGTGTTGGTGTAAATTTTCATACTTTTATACTACTATGAAAAAACTCAGGACAGTGTTACACTTTTACTATTTTATGCTTATGTTTATTAAATGTTTTAGTGTTTAGTGTTTAGATGGTTACTGTTGCACCGAGGGACTGAGAGAAACGCAATTTCAATCCTGTGTATGTCCTGTACATATTGCAGTTTTGACAATAAAGTTGACTTTGACAACACAGTCACCAGAGTCTGTTGCTAAAAAATATGTCGTTAAAAACCTTTAAAAGAGCAGATTCTGTGTAGCTTTAAAACCAGACTGTAAAACCTCGAGAACGTTCTGTTCTTTCGTAGAGCTTTAAAACCAGACTGTAAAACCTCGAGAACGTTCTGTTCTTTCATATATGCTGATAGTTGGTTGTACACAACCTTCTCAAGAATTTTTGAAAGAAATGGCAGTTTGGAGATGGGCCTGTAGTTAGCAAGAACAGAGGGGTCAAGAGTGGGTTTCTTAATGAGAGACTGGACCCTGAAAATCATTTCAATTACTTGTATCCACAATCTCATTCTTTCGGTCACTACCCAGACAGCTGCATGTTTAAAATATTCAGGGACCACACCAGAGGCCAGACTGTTGTTCAGAAGAGCAAGGACTGAAGGCCTACAGTGATGAAAACCTCTTTGAATAAATGAGGAGGAACAGCATCACTTGGTGAACCTGTTGTCTTCAAGTGACTGACCACCTCCTGCAGAGACGACAGAATCACAGGTTCAAAGCTGTCAAAAACAGCCGAGCAGGGCACAGAGACTGAGGGGTCATGAGCAGAAGGTGAGATCTGGGCCCTGGTGGAATTGACTTTCTCAACAAAGAAGTTTAGAAAGTTTTCACATGCAGCAGGTGAGGGTTCAATACAGTTAGTTTGTGGTGCGTTGAGAACAGAAGAACCAATCACTTTAAACAGAACATGAGGACTGTGAGTGTTTGATGCAATCACATTCGACAGGTATTTTCTTTTGGCATCTTTCACAGTTTTTTGATAGTGACGCCAGCAGTCCTAATATTTGAAACGACACCTGTAATCTGTTCGATTTCCAACTGCGCTCGGCTCTGCGACACTCTCTCCTGGCCGCCCTAGTGTTGTCGTCCAACCACGGTTCACACTTGATTTTAGGATGTCTGATTTTTAACGGACACACAGAATCCAGAACCGTTGTGCAGGTGGAGTGAAACCATGAGCCGAGGACCTCGGTGTTGTTGGTCTCTGGGATGGTACAGTTCTGATTAAAAGCACTTCATGAAGTGTGATATAGCCCAGATACCTTTAGAAAACAAGTTCTCTAAAAAGAAAGATTTTCTATTCAACAAAACACACCTGGTGTTCCAAACTGGAGAATTATGTGGTGTGAGCTTGTGTTTGTAGTTTCCAACAGAACAGAACCTGTTGATGAGAATCTGACAGTTTGATGGGTAACTTGTTATAATCAAAGTCACATCTCAAAAGAAAATCTATTCCACCTACAGCTTGAAAATAAAATTAGGGATCACAAACCAGAAAGATTGTGAACCGTTATAGAATGATTTCAACCAATTAAGTTTCAGAACAACACTCTTGGTGCTAAAATCAGTGGCATTACTGCCACCTTCCTCATGGTTTTTATCAGTAACTACATCTTCTTTTCTGATCTCCAGCTACAAGTACTTGGATGTGCACCTGAATGACAACCTCAGCTGGAGCAACACCAGCCTGATCAAGAAAGCTCATCAGAGACTATACTTCCGGTTAGCAGCTGAGGCGAGTTGGTCTGGGAAGCTTAATCCTTACCTCCTTCTACAGGTGTGCAGTGGAGAGCATCCTGTGCTCCAGCATCAACATGTGGCATGGAGGCTGCACAGCTGCAGAAAGAAAAACTTTGCAGAGAGTGGCTGCTCAGAAGTCTGTTGGAGTCAGCCTCCCCACCATTACAGACATGTACACCTAAAGATGCAGGAAGAGAGCCACCTGCATCATGAAGGACCCCACACACCCAGCTCACAGACTTTTTGCCCCACTCCCCTCAGGCAGAAGGCTGAGGAGCATTAAGTGTAGAACAAACAGGCTGAGGAACAGCTTCTACCCTGAGGCTGTTAGACTCATGAATCTCTAACCAGAATAATCACTGTGAAAAAACTGTGAAAAATTGCTGTAATGCAACTTGGTTGTTGATATGTGCTGCTGACTATCCATGATGCTGATCTCATGCGGCTGATTATTTCATGTTGCCGTTTTAACTCTGCTCACACAGATCCATGTTCGTGCTGCTGTGTTTTTGGCACATTTTTTGGTACCATTAGTGCTTAGCATATTCTTAGTCTTGTGTATTCTTTGTCTAGTGAATGTAGTGTATTCTTAGTTCATGACTCGAATCTTACTGTTTTTCTTTACAATTTGTGTTTTTGTTGGATGTAACTGGAACCCTGTGTACATAGTTTCGTCCAACCTCATGTATCACGTGTGGTGTGTATGACAAATAAAGCTCTCTGAATCTTTGAGATAACAGATTGCTGTTAAAAAGGGCAAGAAAAAAGTGTCCAAAACAAGGAAAAACCTCTTTAAGTAAGTGTGGTGGTGGAGCATCACATGGAGAACCAGAGGGCCTAATCTGAGAGACCATGTCCTCTAGAAATGACACAGCCACCGGCTCCAACTGATTGAAAGTAGCAGAGCAGGGGACACACACAAAGAGTTGTCAGAGTGTGGGTGTAAGATGGAAGCCCTTATGGAAGTAACCTTATCAATAAAAAACTGCATAAAATTATTGCACAACTGAGTGAATGCTTCAAAACCAGCAGTCTGTGGAGAGTTAAGAAAAGAGTCAATGGTACTAAAAAGAACATGAAGGTTGTGGCTGTGAGATAAAATCAAGTTAGAAAAATAGTCCTTTTTGGCTTCTTTAACTGTGTCCTTGTAATTGCGCCAACAGTCTTTAAAATTTTGAAGGGACACCTGCAGCTTGTCCTTTGTTCACCTGTGTTCCGCTCTGCGACATTCCTGTCCGACAGCTTGAACATCCTGTTCTGAAACCAAAGCTCACGTTTGAGTCCAGGCTGTTTGGTCTTTAAAGGAGCCACAGTATCTAACACAGTGAGACAGGATGAGTGGAGCCAAGAACTAATCTCAGCATCAGTTGAGGGAGGTGGACAGAGCTGGCAGAAAACCCCAATGAACTGTCCAGCAGTGGAGGGGTTAATAAGCCAACAGCTTTGAGCAGGAGTACGAGTTTTAACAGGAGCATATGTGAGGACAATCTGGAATATTCCAGATTAGACGCAGGGAATCCCAAAGAGAGCACAAGATCTAGAGTGTGACCTTTATCGTGTGTAGGACCAGACACAGAATGCACCTAATTAAAAGAGTCGATAAGAATTAAAAAATATATTTTTACCAGAGGTTTGTCTGGGCAAAACATGGATGTTAAAATCACCAACAATAAGGACATGGTCATATCCAGTCACAATCTCAGAAAGAATTTCTGAAAAGTCACTAATAAAATCCTTATTGTAATCCTTATTTTGGGTGCACTGTAGATGATAGCACAGAGTGTTGTTTCAGAACAACCCACTTAAAAAGAGGTCAGCTCAAAGCTGGTGACCTGACGCTGTTTAAAACACTGTTCACAGTTAAAAACACTTCAAACATTGTTGTGTATTGATAGACCATTTAAAGATCCCTTCTTTTAATCTTGTTGCCATAACCCCAATTATATTTTTATAGTCTCTGTTTCACAAAGTAATTGGTCTAAGATTGTTTATTATTCATTTTTACCTTATTTGGGAATTAATGTAATTAAACCTAATTTCATGTCAGGAGTCAACATCTTTCTCTCTAAACATGCACTTTACAGTAACAGGTTTGATTAACTTCTTTGAATAAATCATATTCATACTGTTTTCCTGAACCACCTCAACTAGCTCCTCTCGATGTAGAGGAACAGCGGTTCTACTCCGAGTCTTTCCCGGATAACCAAACTTCTCACTCCATCTCTAAGGGAGAGTCTTGCTGCCCTGCGGAGGAAAATCATTTCAACTACTTGTATCCACAATCTCATTCTTTCGGTCACTACCCAGAGCTCATGACCATAGGTGAGGGTAGGAATGTAGACTGACAGACAAAAGAGAGAGTTTTGCCTTACAGCTCAGCTCTCTCTTCACCACAACGAACTGAGTCCGCAATACTGCAGACGTTGCACCAATCCGTCTGTCAATTTCACGCTCCATTTTTCCCTCACTCATGAACAAAACCCTGAGATATTTGAACTCTTCCACTTGAGGCAGAACCTCACCCTCGAACTAAAGAGAGCAATCCACCCTTTTCTGGTTGAGGATCATGGCCTCAGATTTGGAGGTGCTGATTCTCATCCCAGCCGCTTCCCATTCGGCTGCGAACCACTCCAGTGAGAGCTGAAGATCACAGTGCGATGATGTCAACAGGACCACATCATCTGCAAAGAGCAGAGATGGAATCTGAAAGTTATGCACCATAACTCCTGTTCCCTGAAGGAAGGGAACGAGGTGCAACACTATTGCTATGGGAATTGCGCCCCACGCGATTACCTGAAGGAATACATTCACGCCTTTACGGCAGGGAGCGTCAGCGTCACCCCAGAGGCCCCGCCCTCTGGATACTTAAGATGCGGGCGCCCATCCAAACGGTCTCCAAGTGCACTTCAGCGAGCTTCAGCATTGAAAAGGGCCAACTGTGTTGCACCTTGTTCCCTTCCTTCAGGGAACATGAGTTATGGTGCATAACTTTCAGTTCCCTTTATCAGTCAGGTCACTCGGTGCAACACTATTGCTATGGGAACGTAATTCATTCACGTCCTTGAAATGCTCAGTAAAATGCATGCTTGTGAGAACTTCTGCCTTTATACATTAGGCATCTCTCGGCCGCTCTCTACTGTGTGTTAGAGAGGACAGCCTGAGTGACGTCACACGTAGTAATGTCCAAACTGTAATGTTTTGCAAACGTGTTCGTTGAGCTCCAGTTTGTGGTTGCACAGATGTCTGCAACTGGTACACCCTTGAACAGTGACCATGAGGCGGCCAAGCCTCGAGTGGAGTGGGCACGTACCCCAGAGAGTACCTGTTGACCTTTGCTACTGTACGCCCTTTTAATGGCCTCAGTTACCCAGTGTGAGAGGCTCTGCTTTGACAGGGCCCTACCAGTAGCTGGGATGGCAAAACATACAAACAGTTGGTTTGTTTTCCTCCAATAAGCTGTTCTTTCAATGTAAGCACCCAGTGCCCTAATGGGGCAGAGTGCTCTCAGCCTCCTCTGTTCCTCAGTGAGGACGGGAGCAGGAGGAAATGAAAAGAGATCAAAGTCCAGACTTCTGCGATTCAAAGTTAGAACCTTTGGAACATATGTAGGGTTAGGTCGTATGGTGACCTTTGACCCGTCAGGGGCAAACTTTGTACACATTGGGTGCACCGACAGAGCGTGGAGGTCACCCAAACGTTTAGCTGAGCAAAGAACCAGGAGTAGAGCGGTTTTATAAGATAGCAAATCTATCTTAATGTCGCTTAAAGGTTCGAATGGTGGCTCACAGAGAGCATTCAGGACTAATTGGAGGTCCCAATCAGGAGTCAAAGTCCTGCTGGGGGGTCTCTTCCTCAATATGCCCTTCATGAACCGTATCATGAGAGGGTGTGCACCGGGTGTCTTCCCCCCCCAGCCTTCGTGGCATGCCGAGATGGCTGATAAAAACTCCTTAATTGTGGAAAAAGAGCGGCCTTTCTCCAGCAGGTCCTGTAGAAAGGTAAGAAGCTGGACCAGGTCACAGGAATAAGGGACAATATTCCTTTTCATGCACCAAGCTTCAAAAACACACCATTTACGAGCATAGAGAGTCTGTGTTGACATTGCTCTCGCTCCCTGGATTGTGTTTACCACGTTGCTGGGGAGGCCTGAGGCCATCAGTTTGTTCCTTTCAGCGACCAAGCTGAAATTTGCCACAGTCTTGGGAGTAAGTAGAGAGGTTGTTCGTGTGGTTGAGACAGCAGGTCCCCGAAGGGGAGCAATTGTCCGTGTATCAGAATTAAGTACACCTCCGAGGGCCATGGGCCCTGTGGCCTCCTGGGGACCAAGGGTCCCTCCTGCATGTGTGCTCCCGCGTCACCCGAACTGGGGGTGCTGGGGGAGAGGTGTAATGGATTGCCTCTGCTGGTCAGCCGTGGGCTAGAACGTCTGTTTTTGCTTTGTTTAGTGAGAGGGACGGGAAGTAGGGCGTGCAGGTTTTGTATGCGAACAGACCTCCGGATTTCAGGCCGTTCTGTGGCTGGATCTGGTTCACAAGCCACCGGCTCCGCCACTGCTCTGGAGCTGGCTTTGATTCTAGAGAGCTGTATCAGGCACGCTTCCCCTAAGGACGTGTTTTGACCAAGGTGGTGGTGACCCATACGCCCAAAAATACGGTAATCTGGGTGCTTTCCTGCAATACTATGACGGAGCTGAAAACCTCCCGATGAGGGGACGTTATTTAAAGGCACAGTTGGGCTACTGCGCTGAGCTTGGTCACACATTGCGGGTCCACTGGTCTTGTACGGCCTGCTGGTTTTACAGGTTGGAAAGCCAGTTCCAGTTTGAGGGCCTAAGGCTGTACAATTATTTTTCTGCTGAGCACCTACAAACCTGGACGATTTCACTTAGTCCAGGCTTTCTCGGGCACAAGGAAGAATTATTGGCCCAGGTGCATTTCTTGTGTTGTAACAACATTTATTTACATCTTCTGCAGCATTATTGTTGTCTCCTCTGTCAGCATGTGTGCACGGCCCGGGCTCGCAGGCTTCGGTTGCAACGCCCCCGTGGCTCAGAGCGGCCATCCGCTGAAATGCACTTGGGGGCCATGACAGTACGTCGTCATGGACACCGTGTTCAGTCGGCGCACCCTCCGGGCATGCGGACGTGCTGCTAGCTTGGGAAATTTGTGTATTCTCGGCCCACCGAGTTCTAGCGGGCAGGAGGTGAGTTTGTGACCCTCCCACATCCGGCCTTGTGTGAGCCGGTTTACCTGCTTGCTGACGCCGCTAGGTCTGTCTGCTGCAGACAGTCCCGGGACCTCCACCTGGGGTTCATTGTTCTGATCTGGCACCTCGTGCACCGCGAGGGAGGGGGGGGTGGCAGCCCCCTCCCTTCATAGCGATTGTTTTCAAAGGGGTGCTGTGTTGTTGTTCATCACTCTTTTTTTTTTGAGTCAAGAAACAGGGCAAAACTGTTCTTTTGAATTTTTATTTTGTGTTTTGTGCAACAACCTTTTGTCTTTATTTCACATACATCAGAACATTCATAATTTGTGCATACAGTAAAGTCACCAGCTTTTTGTAGTCTCTTACAAATAAAGCCTGGGCATATAAAATTAGGCTCCCGTACCCCTTGAGCGGACGAGCCAGCAAAACTGTGCAGAGGGCCTGCTACGTCAAGCTTGCTTCTGTCTTCCATCACGATTCGCCGAGAAGTCCTCGGTTGGACCACCTGGCGAGGGACGAATCTGTTCCTACTCCAGGACTGACCGGCCTGAGGTGGACCCGCTGGGGGTCTCTGCCGGTGCTCCCCGTCGTACGCCGGCCTCTTCTGTAGAGGACGACGTGTGGCTGAGCGGTGTTGAAGGCTGCATGGGTCTGCTCCCGCTTGTCTCCCTTGGGGGGGGGGGGGCAAAAGCTCTCCTTGGCATGCCCTCCCGGAGGGCCTCAGCCTGCTTGCGCCTCTGCTCCAGCCTGGTCTGGATCCAGTCCAGGGCTCTCCCGAAGAATCCCGTCGGCTCGATCGAGTGGTGCAGAAAATGGACCCGCTGACCTTCCGGAAGGTCCGTCAGGGTCATCCACAAATGACGCTGGGCAATGACAACCTCAGCCATACACCTCCCTTGTGCAATGGCTGCTGTCCCCATCATGCGGAGCACAAAGTCAGTGGCCCTGCGGGCTTCTTCCAGTACCTCAGTTGCAGCCTGCTTGTCTGTTGTCACCTCGAGCTCTTGTAACTTTTCTGCCAGGTACACCTGCATCATGGCGGATGCGTTCATCGCACGTGCTGCGAGGCCCTGAGCTCTGTAACACTTCTCGAGCTGTACAGCTGAAGCTCGACAGACTTTGCTGGGCAAAGTCAGTTTTGTTCCAGAAGATCTGGGGGCCAGGTGAGATGCCAGTGTGTCCTCCATCTGTGGCACGTTGGCTATTCCTGCTGCTTCCATTCCAGCCACGTTGAGGAACTAGGAGAGCGGGAGAAGCATGGGAGCCCTGGGTTCAGCCCAGGTGCAAGTAAGCTCTGTGAGGAAATCCGGGAAGATGGGCATCCTGTGCCTTGTTGTCGACTGCTGCTTGGCATAAAAATAATTCCCTGCCAACCTCGTGATCTGTTGACAAGGTGGAGGTTCCGGCCAAGGGATCTGCAATGCCTCCGCCGCTCTGTGACACAAGTCGAACACAGCGGGGATCAAAGTGTCTGTCTCCGGTAGCACTGGCGCCAGGTTCTGTGAGAGGTCCTCCTCCTCTCCTTTGTACTCGTTGTCGGCTTCATCACCAGAAATTTCACCTGAGGCTGTTAGCGAGATCTCATCCGCGTTTATCATGCCTCGAGTGTCAAATTCTGATGTCGAGTCCCCGACGGAAGCCGCCATGTCTGGGCTGTCCCCCCATTTGATCCGAGCACTGTCTTCCAAATCCATGCTCTCGAGCTCCGACGTGGGAGTGAGAGCCTCTGTGAGGTCCGGGTCTGTTGGCGCCGCAGCTGTGCCCATGGCTTTGGCCACAAAGTCTACTCGGTGTCTCCTCACCGCCTCCAGCATCTGGCTGCAGTGTGGACAGGAGTCGGGAAGTCCAACGCCGTTTTCACGTGCAACATCCCCAGGCAGACAGGACAGGCCTCGTGGGTGTCTGTCGCCAAAATGGAAAATCTGCAGCCGCTGGGACAGAGGCGCGAGCTGGGACTCGCCGTCCTGCTAGCCTTTTTTGTAAATCTTGGCTTTCGCTTTCCTTTCTCGGGAGCCAAGTCCGAGAAAAAACAAGCAAGTTTTCTTAAAATCCTTGTCCAAGACGTCTCCTTCGTCACGTCGCTTTCACTGGCTAGCCTGCTCCAACTTTAGCAGGGTAGCGATGTGACGCAGTTAGCGCTGTCGAGCGAAGCAGTCTGTGGAGAGAAGAGAAGAAAACTTCGGGGTTAAGGAAAAATGTGCCGGACTAGCTTTCGCCAACCCAGCGATACGCAGGAAATTTCTCTGTACGCTCAGCGTAGGGAGCGAGCTCACCTCTGACGAGCGATGTGTCTACAGAGAAGTCCCACGAAGTTCAGGTTTAAGCGAGGTGAAGGGCAAAAAGAGACCGTTTGGATGGGCGTCCGCGTCTTAAGTACCCAGAGGGCGGGGCCTCTAGGGTGACGCTGACGCCCCCTGCCGTAAAGGCGTGAATGCATTCCTTCAGGTAATCGCGCGAGGGTGCAATTCCCATAGCAATAGTGTTGCACAGAGTGACCTGACTAATAAAGGGAACCTGAGGCCACCGAACCGGAAACTCTCTGCCAGCTGGCTGCCTCAGATGGAAAAAACTAGTTTTAACAACTGCTCTGATGTTGTTTTCTAATTTTAGTCCAGCATCGACTTTGACCCCCAAGTTTGTAACAATAGGTCTGATATACTGGGGAAAGGAACCAACACTGACATTGGGAGTCTCAGTGGAGCTTCCAAAAACCATCACCTCAGTCTTACCCTCATTAAACTTTAAGAAGTTCACAGCCATCTGGTCTTTGATGTCCTCCAGACAAGAAAACAGAGGGGCCAGAGAGTTGGAGTCCATTTTCTGTAGCGGGACATAAATCTGCATATCATCCGCATAACAATGAAAGGAGATCCCTTATTTTCTAAGAATAGAGCCAAGAGGGAGCAGGTACAGCGTGAAGAGGAGGGGGCCTAAGACTGAGCCCTGAGGAACCCCACACAAGAGAGGAGCAGAGGAGGACACGTGTTCACCAAGGCGTACACAGAAAGTACGCTCCGCTAAACCAGTCCAGTGTTGCACCGCTGACACACCCCCATTGTTTCAAACGACATAGTAAGATATCGTGGTCCACGGTGTCAAAAGCAGATGATAACTCTAAAAGCAGGAGGACAACATCAAAGTGGGAGATCAGGTGGGCCTGAGGGCAGCAAGAAAGAACCTGGATTGGGGCATCAGAAAGGCCAAGAAGCAGTATTCCACTACACAGTCGCTTTAGACTGCTGCCATCAGGGAGGAGACTGAGGAGTCTCCAGGCTTGAACCAGCAGACTGAGAGACAGCTCTGTCCATCAGGCAGTCAGAATGCTAAACACTCTGCCTGCTCTGCCTCCCCTCCCATTTGAACTGCCTTAACACAAAAAACTTTCTCACACATTACCTCTCAACACAAAGTTTTTAACACTGGACCCTGTGTCATCAAACGGGTTATTCACTAAACTCTCGGTCATGTGCTCATTCAGTTTGCACTACTTCTCATATTTGCACTAATGTTTGTATTACATTACTGCCTATAGTCATACTACTGTTTACATTCACTGTTTACATTTATTAATACGGTTTACATTTATTACTACTGTTTTACATTTATTACTACTGTTTACATTTACACTACTTTTATATCTACACTACTGCTGATACATATACAGTATTCTCTGACTAGCCTTATCTAAGGATGCCAAATGTGCCTTATGTGCCTTACTGCATATGCCACTTTGCCTCTATACCAACATCAACTACCTCATACATATACTGTGTACATTAACTCATATGCTGCTGTGCCACTCTTTGCAAATGTCAATGCTAGAACCTTCAGTTTATTTTATAGATATACTTTTTATACTTTTTATACTACTATGAAAAAACTCAGGACAGTATTACACTTTTATTATTTCATTTTATGCTTATGTTCATTGGGTGTTTGGTGTTTTAGGGGTGTTTGGTGTTTCAGTGTTGGTGTAAATTTTCATACTTTTATACTACTATGAAAAAACTCAGGACAGTGTTACACTTTTACTATTTTATGCTTATGTTTATTAAATGTTTTAGTGTTTAGTGTTTAGATAGTTACTGTTGCACCGAGGGACTGAGAGAAACGCAATTTCAATCCTGTGTATGTCCTGTACATATTGCAGTTTTGACAACAAAGTTGACTTTGACAACACAGTCACCAGAGTCTGTTGCTAAAAAATATGTCGTTAAAAACCTTTAAAAGAGCAGATTCTGTGTTGAGCTTTAAAACCAGACTGTAAAACCTCGAGAACGTTCTGTTCTTTCGTATATGCTGATAGTTGGTTGTACACAACCTTCTCAAGAATTTTTGAAAGAAATGGCAGTTTGGAGATGGGCCTGTAGTTAGCAAGAACAGAGGGGTCAAGAGTGGGTTTCTTAATGAGAGACTGGACCCTGAAAATCATTTCAATTACTTGTATCCACAATCTCATTCTTTCGGTCACTACCCAGACAGCTGCATGTTTAAAATATTCAGGGACCACACCAGAGGCCAGACTGTTGTTCAGAAGAGCAAGGACTGAAGGCCTACAGTGATGAAAACCTCTTTGAATAAATGAGGAGGAACAGCATCACTTGGTGAACCTGTTGTCTTCAAGTGACTGACCACCTCCTGCAGAGACGACAGAATCACAGGTTCAAAGCTGTCAAAAACAGCCGAGCAGGGCACAGAGACTGAGGGGTCATGAGCAGAAGGTGAGATCTGGGCCCTGGTGGAATTGACTTTCTCAACAAAGAAGTTTAGAAAGTTTTCACATGCAGCAGGTGAGGGTTCAATACAGTTAGTTTGTGGTGCGTTGAGAACAGAAGAACCAATCACTTTAAACAGAACATGAGGACTGTGAGTGTTTGATGCAATCACATTCGACAGGTATTTTCTTTTGGCATCTTTCACAGTTTTTTGATAGTGACGCCAGCAGTCCTAATATTTGAAACGACACCTGTAATCTGTTCGATTTCCAACTGCGCTCGGCTCTGCGACACTCTCTCCTGGCCGCCCTAGTGTTGTCGTCCAACCACGGTTCACACTTGATTTTAGGATGTCTGATTTTTAACGGACACACAGAATCCAGAACCGTTGTGCAGGTGGAGTGAAACCATGAGCCGAGGACCTCTGTGTTGTTGGTCTCTGGGATGGTACAGTTCTGATTAAAAGCACTTCATGAAGTGTGATATAGCCCAGATACCTTTAGAAAACAAGTTCTCTAAAAAGAAAGATTTTCTATTCAACAAAACACACCTGGTGTTCCAAACTGGAGAATTATGTGGTGTGAGCTTGTGTTTGTAGTTTCCAACAGAACAGAACCTGTTGATGAGAATCTGACAGTTTGATGGGTAACTTGTTATAATCAAAGTTACATCTCAAAAGAAAATCTATTCCACCTACAGCTTGAAAATAAAATTAGGGATCACAAACCAGAAAGATTGTGAACCGTTATAGAATGATTTCAACCAATTAAGTTTCAGAACAACACTCTTGGTGCTAAAATCAGTGGCATTACTGCCACCTTCCTCATGGTTTTTATCAATAACTACATCTTCTTTTCTGATCTCCAGCTACAAGTACTTGGGTGTGCACCTGAATGACAACCTCAGCTGGAGCAACACCAGCCTGATCAAGAAACCTCATCAGAGACTATACTTCCGGTTAGCAGCTGAGGCGAGTTGGTCTGGGAAGCTTAATCCTTACCTCCTTCTACAGGTGTGGAGTGGAGAGCATCCTGTGCTCCAGCATCAACATGTCGCATGGAGGCTGCACAGCTGCAGAAAGAAAAACTTTGCAGAGAGTGGCTGCTCAGAAGTCTGTTGGAGTCAGCCTCCCCACCATTACAGACATGTACACCTAAAGATGCAGGAAGAGAGCCACCTGCATCATGAAGGACCCCACACACCCAGCTCACAGACTTTTTGCCCCACTCCCCTCAGGCAGAAGGCTGAGGAGCATTAAGTGTAGAACAACCAGGCTGAGGAACAGCTTCTACCTTGAGGCTGTTAGACTCATGAATCTCTAACC
>JBBPBX010039643.1:18999-29782 GCA_038048925.1 Garcialebias charrua
AATCTTTGTGTTGTGTGGTAATGTATGAGAAAGTTTTTTGTGTTAAGGCAGTTCAAATGGGAGGGGAGGCAGAGCAGGCAGAGTGTTTAGCATCCTGACTGCCTGATGATTGTGGGTTGGGTAAGTAAGTCCCTAATAAGTAGTAATAAACGAAGACCAAAAATGGTCTGCAAGGATTTGAGAATGTCTACACTGTCACTGTCCCAGCATATCCCTTTCAGGGTAGACTACTTTTGGTAGGGAGCTATCAGGCCGCCCCATAAGCAGATAGTTGAGTGTGACTGGGTCCACATCAGATATGTCAGAGGAGATGTACCCTAATGGTTTGGCATTAGTATGCTCTCAGCCTCCACTAATACGCTACCTGGATTATTGAGCATGCATCAGGGTATCCACTAATACAGTTTGGAGCACCTCTTCTCTGACACTTGGAGAGTTGAGACTGGTGTATAAGGCTGGCTGTCTTAATGGATCGTATTTATCTCTCCCATGATCCTCCAAAATGTGGTGCTGCTGGGGGTTGAAGTTGAAGCTGATTTGCTACGTTGCAAGTTTTTTCTGGAGATAAGGACACATTAGGTCTCTCTGAGTTCTTTTTCTCCTGCTTTAAAGTTTGTACCCTGATCTGAGTAGACCTGGCAATGAATCTCCTAAAGGCCATTAGAAATTAATCTGTGTCAATTGAAGACTATCAGGATCCGCGCGGAAGCTGGACTCGTTGGACGCCAGGGCCGGTTCACGCTGGAATCTGGACCGGCCTGCGCCGTCGGAGGGACCCAAAAGCAGGGGGAGCAGATGGCTCGGAAGGACAAAAAAAATGACAATTAGTGAACTGCACAAACATCACACAGGATAAATAGCTAGAGGAACCACAATTACTTACCAGGTCCCCGTAGGAGGCCCTCGGTGCAGACTGAAGCAGAACCACGCAGATCCTGACACCATGGAAGGACAATGCTCAATTAACGTTGTGTGCAAGGACTTGCCACTGCACCTTCAGGAAACCAACTCCTCCTCATGTGAAGTCAGAAACCCCAGCCCCCCTCCTGCTGAAAGTTACAGAGACTAAATAGGAAGATACTGATTAAGTGATCAGGAACACCTGCGGAAGGAGAGCAGCAGGTAAACATGACAGAGACTGAGCAGCAACTGAGCAGATAATCATGACAGAGCAGCAGGTCCTCATGACAGGCATACATGACAGAGGCTGAGGAGCAGCTGAGAAGCTAATCACGACAAAGACAGGAGGTCAATGTAGACAGCCCTGGTGGTAAGGCATTTGAATAAAATTCTCCACCTTTTCTCTTGGCAACGTCCCAGTTTGACAAAAAAAGGTCCAAAACAATAAATGCCAGTGGAATAGAAGGCTGGTTTGAACGGCTGGAGTCTGGCTACTGGTAGATCAGCCATTTGTTGGGAAGCAGTTTTAGACTTCCATCTCTTGCACTCAATGCAGCTGTGCTGATGGTGTTTTACGGCTTCCCTTACTCTCAGGATCCAAACGGAGCGGCCGAGTTCTGCAAACACTCGTTCGGGTCTGGGATGGCAGAGGCGTGCATCAAAGTCTTTGATGAGCAACTTTGTGTAAGGATGGCTGGGGTCCAAGACAATAGGATGTGCAACAATTGGGTCAATATTATCTGACGCAATCTGTCTCCAACTCGGATAAGGTCAAAGTCTCTGTCATATTGAGGGGAGAGGCATGAAGCTGTGAGGTGGGATTGTTTTACCAGCTTTAAGCAGGCGGTAGTCCTCTGCAAAGCTGTCTCTTTGTATTACTTTGTAGACGGAAAACATGTCACTCTGCATGTCTGTAACTCTCAGCAGGCCATGTTGTACTGCCGCCACATGCAGCTCCTTAACTGAGACTTCTAAGCCCCTTTCATAAGACGCACCAATCCGTCTCTGATGCGTGTTCAGACCTCCAACAAGCATTCAGAAGAAAAAAAAAAACGCGCATTGGCGAGTAAATTTGACTCGCCTCTGATCCGCCAGCAGAGGTCGTGTTAAACCCGGCTCTGTCGACTTGTGAAAGGTGTGCGTGTCAGCCCCGGATCGAGCCGCGCAGAGCCACTTCTGCAAGACGCGCGATCCGCGCAGCGCGCTAAGTGTGTGTGCGTGTGAGTTTGAATAGGTTCTATTTGAGGTCTCGTGAACACGTTTGTGTGTGTGTGTGTGTGTGTGCGCGCGCGTCCATTTATTTATTGCTGAGGAAATATTTAAAATAACACGACACGACTGTAAGCTAGTTTCACTGTTTTCCCCCCTCTAGCAGCGGCGCAGCGCGCTGAGTGTGTGTGTGTTTCTCTTTTTCCCCCCTCTCTCTCTCTCGCAGCGACTCTGTGTGGGGTCTTCAAAACGTCAGGTGTGTGTGTGTGCTGCGCGTGGGCTGGAGTCAGACATCAGCTGTACATTTATTATGAGGAAATATTTAAAAAGACACGACAACTTGTAAACGTCTGACGTCTGTCCCACGTCGCGGTCGAGTCCAGCTGTGCTCCTTGCCTCTTTTGAAGCCGCGTTGCGGCTTCTTTTCTGAACACGTTTATTTGAGCTGGACCAACCCGCATTCAACTGTGGTCTTATGAATGACCCGATGAGTATTAAAGCCGGACTGGTCTGTGCGGGAACTGCGCGGGTCTGACTTATGAAAGGGGCTCTAGTAGCTCCTTCCAGGTCTTGGCTTTAGACTGTTCTGTTGTTGAAGAGTCTAGGCCGGTAATTGCAATACCACAAACAGCAGACCACTTCAACTCTGTTATCTCTTTAAATGAATCTGAGAGTGTAAGAGGAGGATTTAAAGGCCACTTATCTGCAGTCTGGAGGAGGAATTCAGGTCCATGGCTCCATTGATTAGGTTGTACTAGCTGAGCTAGAATCCGTCCTCTTGTCAGGTCATCAGCAGGATTCACAGAGGATCCAACATACCTCCATGAGCTTTGGTCTGTGAGGTTCTGGATTTCTGCAATCCTGGTGTCAACAAAAACTTTAAAGTGACAAGAGGTGGAGTGAAGCCATCTGAGGAAGAACATGCATCAGGACATCTGATGACCATGGTATAATCAGACTACAGGATGAAACTCTGAATCTTTAAGGTCAGCTCATTCTTGATGAGCTTGAGCAGCTGCGCTCGTGTGAGGGTTGCACACAGCTCTAATCTTGGGATCAAAAGCTGTTTCTTAGGTGCAACACGAGATCTACCAATAAGGAAGGAAAAGTGTACATTACCATGAGGATCCACCGAACACAGGTAGGCCACAGATCCGTAGGCACGCTCAGAGGCATCACAAAAGACATGCATTTCTCTTGTCACCTCAGGGTTGTCCATGCTTGATACAATATAACATCTTGGCAGTGTGATCTCTGGTAGCTGTTCCAACTCTTTTCCCCAGACTAACCACTGCCATAGCAGATCATCAGGGAGCAGTGTGTCATTCCAGTCTCTGTGCTTAGCCCACAGTTGTTGGACTATGATTTTGGCTCTTGTAATGAATGGTAAGATATAAGCCAAAGGGTCATACTGACTTGGTAGGATGCGGTATATGTTTTGCATTGTGAACTGTCCATAGTTGAGGAGATGATGCTTAAATCCAAGCATTTCAGTGTCACAGTGCCAGCTCAGTCCTAGTATAGAGTCCTGTACCTCTGCTTTGTCATGTGATAGCCACAGCTCAAGTTTGTCTGAATGTACCTCAGGTAGGTGGTAAGTGGCTGATGACCTCTGGTTTGTTACTAGCCCACATCAAATCCTCTGAGTGATAGAAGGTGTCATAGTTTGTCGACCAGTTGCTACGCCTCCTTGACTGATGGTAAACTCTGCAGACAGTTGTCAACATAAAAGCACTGTTTGATTGTAAACTTTACATCCTCTTCAGCTGTGCTATGCTGGAATACATGCTGTTGTAGGTCAAATGATACGTAGCAGGGACTACAAGTTGTCCCAAATGGAAGGACTTGCCACTCATAAATGTCAGGTTTGTCTCTGTTGTTGTACCATATGAACCTCAGTAGGGGTTTGTCTTCAGGTTAGAGGCACACCTGATGAAACATACCCTTGATGTCTTTGCTGATGGCCATAGTGTGCTGCCTAAAGCACAGGAGCACTCCTACTAAGGAGGGTCTTAGAGTAGGTCCAGGTAAAAGTGACTCATTTAGGTTCAGTCCTTTGTAACAGAAGGAACAGTTGAAAACTGTTCTGTTTTTCCCATTATGCTGGACCATGTGATGGGGTGCGTACCAGCCCTCATTGCTTTCCTGCTGCACATCAGGTCCAAGTTTGACCACAACTCCCAAGGTTTCAAGTTTCTCCATCTCCGTACTGTATGCAGCAGCTTTATCCGGGTCTTTAGCCAGACATCTCTCAATACTCCTGAGGCTTGGCATTACTGCTTTAGGAGCCTGAGACATTGGTTAATCTTTTTTTCTCAGGAGTAGTGTTACATACCTGAATATGCCATTGACCTCTACCCTCTTAGTCTTTGACTTGAGAAGATTTGTTGCCTCAATATCCTCCTTGGACCTGGTGACCTCTGTCTCATTTCTGAAAGGGAGAATGTCGACCTAACACAGCATTTCCACATTTCTCTTTAACTCCAGGGCTTTTAAGCTGAGCGATGTAAACAGGCACTGATGAGGCAGTAACTTTGACTCAAGTGCTCTTGCTGGCCCTTGTAGTGTCCATCCTAGTCGTGTGTGGATGGCAGCAAGCCCCCCTGGTGGGCCAAGGCGTACTCGCTCTATAGGGCATACAAGGTGGGGGTGATCAGCACCGATTAACAGCAACGGTGAAACATTGCTGAAGGTTTGCAAAGGTAGGTTAGAGAGGTGTTTATACTTCCTCTTGAGAGTAGAAATAGGATAGGAATGTTCCGCTAATCTTAGATGTTGGGCGGTGAAGGCATTTGAAATCCAGTAGGATCTGTGGGGCTGATGTATGGGAGAGATTTTGAATGATACTGTTGCCCCATGCAGTGTTTGAATGTCCTGCCTAATAGTTTTGAGGGACATGTCTTCTGGGGTCCCTGTCACCCCTAGTTGTTGAGCTGCAGTTGACAGTAACATGGTTGCTCTGATCCATCATCAAGGATTGCGTAAGTGTCCATCATGTCTCAGGAAAACTCTGATGATCTCAAGGAGTACAGGAGTTGGATCTGAAGGCTTGTCCAGGTAGAACGTCTCTAAAGCAGAACTTACTAGGCAGGTCCCTTCTTTTACCTCTCTACTGTTGACTGCATGTAGTATGAGCAGATCTCCTGTGAGCATGTGTTTACCTTGGCATTTGCTGCAGGGCTTCTTTAAGTTGCACTTTGCAGATCGGTGTGCTCTCCCACAGTGACAGCAGTGTTTGTTAGTTTTTATCCAGTCAATTATCTGATCCTTATCAAAGCACTTAAATGGGGCACACTGACTTAGATAATGATCATCAGTACCACAGTTGGGACAAAAGGCTTTAGAAATATTTCCTTTCAGATTAGCAGGTGAATGACTGGTTGTGAGCTCTGAATTAGGGATAGATGAGTCATTCCCTGAACCATGCAGTATAGTGGCAGATCGTGGGTCATGATGGCGCTCTAGCTTTGAACTGGTTTTCTCTTGCTGTCCATAATAACCCCCTTGACACCAAGTTTCCAACTGTAGCCAATCTGAGAACTTTATGTGGTCATAAACTGCATCTGAGTGGCGGCACATGTGCCTTCTGAACTCAGACCTAATCTCAGCAGGAAGTTTACTGAGAAGGTGTGACACGTGAGATCCGATTCTGAGCTCTATCTCTGCTTCTTGGCCCAAGGTCTTCAGCATACCCACCAGAGCTTGAATCTGAAGTGCAAATCTTTCAAAGGCATCTGAATCTCCACGTCTGATGTCCGGAGAGTCCATAACCTTTGCAATCTTTTGAAGAGCCAGTTGGTGGGGTTGACCAAATTTCTCTGACAGAGTTGCTATTGTGTCACTGTAAGGCGTTGGAGAGTTGAGATAGGCATCAGCTATGAGACGTGCATCTCCTAGCTTTAAATGGTCCATTAAAACCTGGACCTTAAACAGCTCTGTACTGTCTTGAGGAAGCAGGTTGTCTAGAACAATTTTAAGATGGGCAAATTCACCTGGATCCCTTCTGGTAAGGTTAGGTATAGAAGGCGTTGAACCCCTGTAGGTTTTCTCGTGTGTGTAGGCAGGTGACAGCTGAGGCTGAGCTTGTGGGGCTTGACTTGAGTAGCTGAGAGGTTCACTGTACCTTGGTAGTATGGTTGGCCTTGTCACAGGTGCATATGTGGTTTGCTGGCAATGTGTCAGGTTACTGTAACCGTAAGAAGGAAGTATAGTCTTAAAGGTGATGAACTTCTCTCAGGTTCTCTGTTGCTCATTCCCATAGGTAAAAATAAAAATAAAATAAAAAATAAATAAAAAAATAAAAAAATTGCAGCAACATGGACAAGGAACGGAAATGTGTGGATAAAGGTAAGTAAGTAAGTAAGTAATTTTTATTTATATAGCACATTTCCCAGACATGAGAGTCACAAAGTGCTTCACAAGAGGAAAAATAAAATCATAAAATCACAGAAATAAAATCATAAAATCACAGAGATACTATACAAAAAGGTAAAACATAACAAGCTCTAAAAACAATGTACAAAGTTAATCAAACGCCTGTCTGAAGAGATGAGTCTTAAGACTGTTTTTAAATGCAGCTGTTGACTCGGAGCAGCGTATTGTTATAGGGAGAGCGTTCCAGAGCCTCGGAGCCACCACTTGAAATGCTCTATCGCCACGAGTTCTAAAATGAGTTCTCGGAACTGTCAGCAGTAGCTTATTGGAAGACCTCAGAGTTCTAGATGGACAAAGAGGCTTCAAAAGGTCCAATAAATAGGTAAAAGGAGAACAAGCTAAATTTATAAGAACACTGCAGGAATTGGAAAAATATTGATTAGATGACTACTAATATGTCGACACATATTAGTTTGGTGAAAGAACATCTCTATCTATGATGGAGGTTGGCAATCATGAATCGAAAATGTAGTCTTGATGATGAGATTGATGCAAGTTTCTTTCCGGTCACAAAGGACTGTGAATATTATACTGTTAAAGAGTTGAATGATTTATGTTCAACTAAGTCTGGGTTATCATTAATACACTTCAATAGTAGGAGTTTGAATGCTAATATTTCTATGATAACCGATTACTTACAATTACTAAATAGGACTTTTACAATAATAGTGTTTACCGAAACATGGCTCAATGAAGAAAATATGGACAATGCCTGTATCGAGGGGTATAAATTATATAATATGAACAGAAATAATAGGAAAGGTGGTGGTGTGGCTCTATTTGTGAATAATACAGTAAATTGTAAACTAATTGATGAAATGTCAATTATTGATGATAATATAATTGAGATGATAACAATCGAAGTAAATAACACAAACGATAAAAACATCATATTTAGTTGTGTATATCGACCACCTAGCTCTAATGTTGAATTCTTTACAGATAGAATCATAGAATCAAAGAACTACTTGAAAAAAATTGTAATAAAACATTGTTTTTATGTAGAGATTTTAACATTGATTTGGGGAATACAAAAGATTCCAACAATGTTAGTACATTTATAGACTCCATGAATACATTAAACCTTTACCCACTGATATCACGACCAACTAGAATCACAACTCATAGTGCTACAGTAATCGACAATATATTTACAAACATAAATAATGAAGATGTAACTAGTGGTGTTTTGATGACAGATCTGAGTGATCACTTAACGGTTTTTACTATCTATAACAAGTATCATAATACATGTACTGTGAAATCAATTACTAATACGAATAGAATAATAAATACATCTAAAAAAGCTTTAGATAAACTAAAGCAAGATCTCGTTAATCAAAATTGGGAAAATGTGTATGTTGATGATGTAAATAAGTCATATGATATATTCATGAATATTTTGGAAACTCTTTATGAAAAACACTGTGTGCAAAAAAATTATACCAAGAAGAAAATAGTTGACCAACCATGGATGACTAATGGATTGAGGAATGCATGCAAAAAGAAGAATAATTTATACTCATGTTTTCTGAAATGCAAAACACAGGAGGCAGAAGATAAGTATAAGAAATATAAATAAATTAGTAGGGATCATAAGGAAGCATAAGAAAGAATATCTATAGTGACTTATTGCACAGAAGTGGTGGTAATATAAAGGCGACATGGAAAGTAATAAATAATGTCTTGAAAAAACATACAGTAAGAATCAATACTTCACAGAATTTTGTAGTAGACAATGAAGAAATAAATAATAATGATGAGATTGTTAATAAATTCAATCAATATTTTACAGAGGTTGGTACAAACCTTGCAGCAAAACTACCTAGAGTTCATAAAAATGTTACATATTTGATTGAAGATTGCTTACATAGTATGTTCCTTAATGGAACAACTAATGATGAAATAATGAATATGGTTAATAAAAGGGCTGAAAAAAAAAAAATCCAAGGATTATATGGACATGGATATGACATTTGTAAAGAATATAATAGGTCACGTGATTGTGCCATTTACATATATTTGCAATTTGTCTTTTACAACAGGAATGTTTCCTAATCGAATGAAAATAGCAAAGGTGGTTCCTATTTTCAAAAGTGGTGATAAATGTTTGTTCAATAACTACAGACCGATATCTTTGTTACCACAGTTTTCGAAAATATTAGAAAAATTATTTGTTATTAGATTGGACAAATTTATTGACAAACATAATATTTTGACAAACAGTCAATATGGGTTCAGAACAATGAATTCCACATCTATGGCTCTTATGGATTTAATCGAAAAAGTTACAACTGCTGTGGATCAAAGACAATACTGTATTGGTGTGTTTGTAGACTTGAAGAAAGCATTTGATACTGTTGACCACTCAATACTTATTGATAAGTTGCATAGTTATGGTATCAGAGGATTGGCGTTACAATGGATACGTAGTTACTTGAAGGAAAGAACACAGTTTGTTCAAATAGATGATGTGAAATCTGAGTATAGCACAATCACATGTGGAGTCCCACAAGGATCGGTGTTGGGACCAAAGTTATTTATTTTATATATTAATGATTTGGTAAAGGTGTCTGGTCTTCTTCAATGCATCTTATTTGCTGATGATACTTCATTTTTTACTTTTGGTAAAAGTATTGAACAAACAATGGAATTAATGACGACTGAACTTGACAAAGTTCAGTTCTGGTTTAAACTTAATAAATTATCATTAAATTTAGATAAAACCAATTATATGATTTTTAGTAATAAAGATAAATCTATTGATGTTTCATTTAAAATTGATGGTTCTGAAATTTGTAGAGTCCATGAGGTCAAGTTTTTGGGTGTTATAATTGACGAAAAATTGTCTTGGAAACAACATATAAGTTCTGTCAAAAAAAAAATCTAAATCTATTTCAGTATTTTATAGAGTTAGAGAGCTATTGAATGACAAGGCATTGTATCTGTTATATAATACACTTATTGTTCCACATATGATTTATTGTGTTGGTGTTTGGGGTAAGGCGTGTAGATCGATTACAAAACCTATTTTTGTTTTGCAGAAGAGAGTTATAAGAATTATTACCAGAAAACCTTATCGTCATCCAACAAGTACATTATTTTATCAGATGAAATTACTGACGTTTTACGATCTGGTGGATTATAATATTTTGTTAATGATGTATAGAGCTCATCATAATGTATTGCCTTTGAATGTTCAGATGTATTTTGTAAAACGATTGAGTTGTTATAATCTCAAGGGAACTGATATGTTTGTTATGCCTAGGTACTGTATAGGACTAGTTTGAAAGGAAGGACTGCAATAGTTCAGGGAGTTAGGTTATGGAACGAAGAGGAAACTGACATTAAAGAAGCTAAATCAATAATTATATTTAAAAGAAAGATCAAGGATAAATTGTTAAGGAAATATGTTTAACGAAGACACGAGTTTAAATAGTAATTCTTGTGATTAAGGGAGTTAATGAGTTATTCGATTTTCTTTTTTTGTATTTAATGAATTTGTTGTTTGAATTGTTTGTTAGAAAATAAGGGGCAGATACAATAAGATTTTTTCTTCATCTGCCACCTTTCATTTTATATTTTAATTTTCTTGTTATCTGTGTGTTAAAATGTTTTATTTTGTGTTTTTTATTATAAAATGAATGAATCAATAAATCAAATCAAATAGGAAGAAGTGGACATGATGCTGCAATTGCCTGCTCCTTTAATAAGCTTAGTTCAGCCATTAAACTACCCAACTTATCAACTGTACTAGCTTCCATGTTGTAGGTGGGCTGAGCTATATGATCTAGACTTTGTGACCTCGGATGATCATGGGTTTTGTCTAATTTCTGTGCAGTATCACGTTGGAGTTGGCATCTAGGAGGAACTGGAGGAAGATAGTTCCGATAAAACGGACCTTGGCGGGCATAGGGAGATTGCCTTGGAGCCAAACATGGTGACTGAGGAGTAAAAGTGACTTCCCATGGTCTAAAGGGTTGTGAGGAAGATATTAATCTACCTGCACTTTCTGGAGGTTGCTGCACTGGTTGAGGGGTCAGCTCTGGGTTCATCTCATCAATCATTGAAGCAGTCCACTCATCCATAGTATAGTCCCACCTTGCTTGGCTTATAGGACTGTTACTAAGTGATGATTCAGATGAGTAGTAGCCTTTCCCAGTGGTTACGAGAAACTGTGGAGCCTGTGTAATAATTGACCGGGCAGCAGGAATGACTGGCTGGCTGTAGTGTAGCTTAC
>JBBPBX010039644.1:0-25912 GCA_038048925.1 Garcialebias charrua
TTTTATTTTAATTTTATTTTTATAATCTTTTACCTCAAGTTTAACTTAATGAAGCTTTCAGCTACAGCTTTTCTAGTTTCAGTTTCCAGCAATGTTAGCTTGTTTTAGATTTTAGCTTAAGTTTTGCTAATTTTTGTTTTTAGCTAGAGTTTATCCAACTTAACATTTGGCTGTGATTTTGCTACTTTCAGCATTTAGCTGAATTTTTGGCAGATTTAGCATTAGCTACACTTTAGCCATTTTAAACATTTATCTTTTTTCCCATTTTATTTTTTATCTACAATTTAGCTAATTTTACCATTTAGCTACTGTTTTACCAGTTTTGTTTTTGGCTGTTTAAGATTATTTAGCTTTTACCTGCAGTTTAGCTTATTGATGCTTTATCTACAGTTTTGCTGATTTTAACTTCCAACAAGTTAGTTTTTTTTAGATTTGAGCTTGAGATTTGCACATTTTTACTTTTAGCTAGAGTTTATCCAACTTTAGTACAGTATTTGGTTATGATTTTGCAAATTTTAATACTGTATTTAGCTACATTTTTGTTCAACTTACCTATAGCTAGTTCTAAATTTTATTTACAGTTTAGCAATTTTTTTATTTTTTTTATTTTAATTTTTACATTTTTGGGCTCTAGTGGCCTTTATTGTAGAGGATGAGGGCGAAACGGATAGAGAGGGGAGAGACATTGTGGAAATAGCTTGTCGGGACCGGTACACGAACCCGCGACGCCCGCAGCGAGGCCCAGCCTCAGAACATGTGCCGCGCGCTTATCCCCCACACCAAAGCTGTGGCACAACAGTTTAGCTAATTTTAGCATTAAGCTATCACTTTGTTGAATTTAACTTGTAGTTTAGCTTTTTTATATTTTGGACTTATCTGTGGTTTTGCCTAATTCATCATTTAGTTACAGCTTAGCTAATATTTTAGGGATGGTTTTGCCAATTCTAGCTTTTTGCTCCAGTTTTTCCCAGAGTTAGTTTCTAGCTACAGTTTGATAATTTTAGCTTTTATCTAATATTTTACTGACTCCGGCCTTATCTACTAATTTGCAAGGTTTAGGTTTTAGCTACAAATTTTCCTAAGCTAGAGTGAGTTAGCTACAGATAAGTATATTTTAGCTTCTGCTACTGTTCTTCTCATTTTAACTTTAGCATTGTTTATTCACAGAAAATTTGTATTTTTCCAGTTTAAACTTTTTTCCTTTACAGTTAGAATCAACTAACTAAACACACAAACAGAAGATGGTATTTATAGCTCCAACGATCTCGCGTGTTTGTGTTATTTATTATTTTATTTTTTTCAGAACAAGTACAAGGAGAGCGGAAATAAGTCAAAGTCCTGCAGTTTGTTCTCTCGGCTGCCGCAGACAACCGAGACGCAGCTTGCAGCCAAGATTTCCAACCTACTGAGTGAGGTCTGTTTGGAGGGGGTTTATCCTCCATAAGTGTTATCAAACAGCTCCATGTTGTTTCTTTTAAATCTGTGTTTGTCACCTGCAAAACAAATATAAGGAGGAGGGATTTATCCTCTCCTACTTGTGGTCAAACAGCTTCATGTTGTTTCTTTTAAATCTGTGTTTCTGTCTCCTGCAGAACAAATATAAGGAGGAGGGGATGAAGAGTCTCTCTCAGAGTATTTATTCTCAGCTGCCTGAAACCTTGGAGACTCAGTTTGTTAAATCTGTGTCTGAGCTGCAGAGCCAGGTGAGACACTCGCTGCTCACTCTGACTCATCACTTTGAGCTGCCGTCTAGCCTCTCTGACTGTCGTCTCCTTCAGGTTAAATACAAGGAGGCGAGCAGGAAGGAGGCAAGCAGCTGCCTGTACCATCAGCTTCCTGAGACGCTGCAGACCCAACACGCTAAAGAGGCCTCAGAGCTGCAGAGTCAGGTGCTCAAACATACTACTTGTCATTTCACATACAGTAGGATGTGCGTGTGTGATCTGTAAGCTCTGTTTTCACACACTGAACTTTGAATGGGTCACAGGTACGTGTTATCCCAAGTATGTGGGGGTGTTAGTTTCCAATTTACATATGTTGGTGCGTGTCAATGGCTTGTCCTGTTATAACTGCTCCCCCTCACTGTCTCCTAACTCAATTGATAAAGCTTTTCGGATGAGAAGCGAAACGTCTTGTTTGTTACAAATAAAGTCCAGTTGTTCTGTATTGAATGCCTTTTTTGATTTTATCATGTCCTGGACGACTGAGAATCTTCACCAGCACACGTGCTCAAACATAGGAAGTACTGTACTCTAATCTCAGCCTCGTTTCTGTACTCTGTTAGTTGTGAAATATTAATTAATTAATTTTGCAGCTGGACAAGCGGGACCTTCTGCTTGAATTAAACGTTTCCTTTATTAGACTGTCTGTCAAAATCTCAACAGAAATCAGTGCATCCAGATGCATTTGCAAATTTTATACACATATTTACAACAAGGACCAGAAAACACATGTACTCTATAATTTCAATATTTCTGACATTTTACTTCTGAAATCAAGAATCTGAGTAAGCATGCAAAGATTATTATTTCTTTTGTAAACATTTTTAAACCTAAGGAAGAGGAATTTAGAGTCTTAAAAAAACCTATTGTGGCCCTAATCCTCTTCCGTATTAACCAGAATGCAAGGGAAAATAGCTAATTTGGACTCTTAAGCTGACTTTTTAAAGTCTTTGTTTATATTTTTAAAGTTTTACAACCAGCTTGTGTGTTTTATATGCTCCAGGTGAAATACAAAGAAGGTCAAACGGATCTGAGCACCAACCTGTACTCTCTGCTGCCTGAAACCGAGGAGACAAAGTTTGCTAAAGCTGCCATGGAGCTGCAGAGCGAGGTGAGGTCAGGTGTCAGTTCATTTTTGTTGTTGTTGTTTTGTCCAAAGCACAAAAAGGCAAAAGGCCATAATTGGACAACTTCTTTTCTGCTTGTTTTCTATAATAAATTTGAATCCTCATCTTTTTTGTGCGTTTCAGAATAAATACAAGCAAAAAGGCAGACAGGAGATGAACAGCAGTGTTTTCCACCAAATGTCAGAAACCAAAGAGATGGAGTTTGTAAAGCAGGTGTCAGAACTACAGAGCGAGGTGAAAAAAAAAAAAACATAAAATACTGTACAAATAAACCTCAATTGAGGCTTTTCTGGTGTAGATTATTATTGTATTTGTTTATTCTAATAGAAATTATTTCCTCACTGTTGTATGTTATGGTTGTACTTTGTAGATATTTTTGGAAACAGACTGTATTTATAAATACGTTTGAATATGTTTTTAGTCAAAGTATAAGAAAGACATGGAGGATCTGCCCAACACTCTGTTCTCTCTCCTGCCGGAAACTCTGGAGACTCAGTTTGTTAAAGAGATGGCAGAAACTCACAGCAAGGTGAGGAACTGTCTGTATGAATATTTTAAGGTTTACTTTTGATTTGATTTGTTTTTCTAATACTTACGCTAGAAAATCTGAGAAGAACATCAATTTGCATTAAAAATATGAAAATCTCTCAAAAAATAGAAATCACGACATTCAGTGGTTTTTTTTTGTTCCTTTAAAATTATTTTATTAATTTAGTTTATTGTTTAAATTAGTACTACAGAGTCTGAATGTTCATTTAACAAGTCATAAGCATTTCAACGTCAGTTTACTTATCTTAAATAGTAGTGAATTATTTATTTGGGAGAATAGAACAGAGAATCATCTGCAAACATGTTTACATTAGATCAGCTTTTTACCATATTTATGCATTTTACCTCTGTAAAATCGCAACAGTTTGACAAAATTCTGATACATTGTTGTTAGTTTTTATGGGTACATGAATTTATTGTGCAGTTAGGGATTATTTTGTTCTTTTTTTGTATTTCAGAATAAATACAAAGAGGCAGGTAAAAAGGAGCTGGTTCGATCTTTGTACTCGCTGCTGCCTGAAACCAAAGAAACTCAACACGCCAAAGAGTTAACGCAGCTTTACAGCGAGGTGGGTTTATTTCACAACTTTTTTACTGTTTATTATTTGTATGTTTTATTTAAGGAAATGCTCCAACATTTTACACGATAGGTACTGTTTATATTGATGGCGTAATATTATTGAAATACCAAAATATTTTCATAAATTATACAGTATTTAAGAAACAAACACCTGTGCTGCTAAATTACAGTTGGTTAAATCAAATATTTTTTTCTTTTGTACCTGTAGGGTTAGTTTTTCAGGAGTCTCTGATGTTTTAAATGTGTTTGTATTGCAGAACGTTTATAGGCAGGAGGGGAAGAAAGAAGTGGGTCACAGTCTGTACGCTCAGATGCCCCAAACCATCGAGACCGTCTTCGCTCAGGAAGTGACCAAAGCTCAGAGCGACGTGAGTTTCAGGACAGGAGCATGCATCATGTCTTTGTCTGTGGATCTGGATCAGTCTTCTCCGTCACGTCCCAGCTACTTGTCTCTTAACTCGTTTAGACAAAGCTGAACTCATGAACACCTCTGACACCAGCAAATATTAACATCCAAAATACTTATTTTGTATTTTAGACACATTTCAGACAAAAAAAAATTAACCAAATTTTAATTCAGTTTTCTGTACACTTTAATCTCACAACTGTGTCCCTCAGAAACTCCTCAAACAGGAGGTCAAACCTCCTCCCATCAGGATTAAACCAACACAGGCAGGCAGGTCTGGGAGAGTTCAGACTCTGAACTTGAACATCAGAAGATTGGTTTACTTTTTTATACACACCCCTCTCGGACTGCTGAAGAATTCAAGTCTGAGTTCTTTGTTCTCCAATGGAAAAGTGTGGAATGATCCCTCTGGGTGTGCAGAGGAGTTCAGGCATCTGGTAGTCTTGTTCCTGAGTGATGGAGCAGGAAATGGACTGAAGGACCAGTGTAATGAGGGCATCGTTGTGAATAAGCTAAAAGTCAAGTCTCGATTTACTGGTCTGTCTACGCTCCAAAGCTTCAACAGTGGTCCCGAGGTGTGGACCGCAGGAACCTAGCCAGATCTGAGTCCAAATGGAATGAGCTTCTTTTGTAGGATGGCCGGGCTCAGCCTTAGAGTGAGGGTGAAGAGCTCGGAGCTGCTGCTCCTCTGCATCAGTAGGCGTCTGCCGAGGACGTTCAGACATCTGATCAGGATGAGTCCTGAGCCCCGGTCTCTAGAGGAGCAGACCCAGAACTGTCTGATGGGATTATATATCCACTGTGGTCTGGGAACACATCTGGATCATCCTGATGTGTAGCTGGAGATAGGGAGGTCTGGGTTTCCCTCCTGGACCCAACAATGGATGGATGGATGATAGATGAGAGAGGGAGGATGATGGATGGACTGGTGGATGGAGTATGCCTTAGAGTAGATGGATGGATGGATGGATGGATGGATGGATGGATGGATGATGGAGGGAGGATGGATGATGGACAGAGGATGGATGGAAGGTTGAATGGATGATGGAGGGTGGGTGGATGGATGGATGGATGGATGGATGGATGATAGATGAGGGAGGGAGGATGATGATGGATGGATGATGGATGGATGGAGGATGGATGGAAGGTTGAATGGATGATGGAGGGAGGATGGATGGGTGGGTGGATGGATGGATGGATGGACAGATGATGGATGGACAGATGGAAGGTTGTATGATGAACAGCGGATGTATGTATGTATGTATGTATGGATGGATGGATGGATGATGTATGGATTATGATGGAGGGAGGATGAATGAAAAGATGGATAGAGGATGGGTGAAAAAATTGAGGATGGATGATGTTGGAGGGAGAGCGGATGGATGGATGGATTGATGGATGGATGGACGAACGGATGATGGATGGACGGATAGATGTATGTGTGGATAATATGCGGATGTATGATGGATGGATGATAGATGGACAGATGGAAGGATGGATGGATGATGGATGGATGGATGATGGAGGGAGGATGGATGGATGGATGATGGACTTCAATATAATCTGATGCCTTCACATGTAGTTTATACCCTATTCTGTTCATTAATTAATAATAATTAATAATAATTAATCCCATTAATAATTAATACTTAGTTATATGCTTGTTTTTGGGTCTAAAGCTCTTTTTTAATTGAAATACCTTAAATGCACAAGTTGTTATCAAATGTATAATTTTGAATCATTTCAATCAGTAATTTGAGGACTTTAGTAAAAAGGCAGATTATTATCATCGGTTTCATTAGAAGCTGTGAAGGGAAACCTGCTTGGTGTTTTCATCTTTGTGGTTCTCAGTTAGGCTGAAAGTGGAACTGGTTCAGATTTATACGTCCAAACTGAAGACACTTCTACATCCCACAATCCTCTCTGTTGCCCACACCCGGCGGGGGAGGGGATGATGTTTTGTCTGCAGAAGCAGCAGCTGCTCCACGGCCTGAAGGCGCAGACGCTGACCCACTGACCTGCTCCACAGACAGACGGTGCAAGCTCATGTTTGTTTGTTGTTTATTGTAAAAGTGCTTCCTGGTTCTGGAGGATCACATCATAAACTGTTCAGGCTTTTGGTCTCTGCATATTTGCAGCTGTTTTTGGAGGGAAAAGACAACTAAAAGTAATTTTTCCCGCTGAAACATAAATAATTTAGCTTGTTTAGTTTCTAAAATGCTCCTTGAGAGATAAAAACATGTATTTTTATTGTTTTATCATTTAGCTCTGTGTCTGTTAATACCGAATGTGGCCCACATAAACCCAGCTGTTTGGTGTCGGTTGGCCCAGAAGAAGGCTGTGGGTAAACTGGGTCGATGCTTTTCTGGTTTCACATCAGCTGACCGATCAATGCAGCGCTAACTGGAGCGGCTAACAGCAGCTCCGTCTGCAGAGCTGCAGGTTTACAACAAAACAGCCGAAGGAGCCTGATTAAAACAGTTATTTTAGTCAATTTAAGCTGTGAAAATCTCAGATTTGAGCTTTTCTCTGTTGTTTTAATCTGAGCCTGTTTTCTAATTTAGCAGATTTTACATCGAAATGTTCATTCAGGAGATAGCTGCAGTAACTTTTGCTTTTTGTAACTTTTGAACT
This sequence comes from Garcialebias charrua, assembly GCA_038048925.1. Taxonomy (NCBI): domain Eukaryota; kingdom Metazoa; phylum Chordata; class Actinopteri; order Cyprinodontiformes; family Rivulidae; genus Garcialebias; species Garcialebias charrua. Next base: position 7,018 of record JBBPBX010039644.1, read on the forward strand.
GTTAATGTTATTTAGCTTCATTGAATTAGATTTTGGCCCTGTGATGGACTGGAGACCTGTCCAGGGTGTCCCCCGCCTCTCGCACAGTGACTGCTGGATATGGGCACCAGTGACCCCCATGACCAGAAAAGGAAGAATCGGGTAAAGATGATGGATGGATGGATAATTGGATTTTCTCCATAGAAATATGTAGAGATTTCTTCAACTCCTTCAGAAAAGTTGTCTTTGAAATCTAGTTCAGCTGCTGGCCCTGTTTTAGTCTTTTTGGACAACTTTTATCTTTTAGCCAGCCTTTTGTTATTTTTTGTTTTTAGCTAGCTTTTGCAACGTTAGGTTTTTAGTTAGCCTTTGGATGCATTTAGCTTTTGGCCAAAATTCTGCTTCTTTTAGCTTTAAGCTAGCTTTTTGCTCCTTTTCGCCTTTGCTCCTTTTAGATTCTCACTAGCCTTTAGCTCATTTTAGCTTATAACTGCCCTTTAGCTCCTTTTAGCTTGTAATGAGCCTTTCACAGTCCTCCTTATAGCTTTTAGCTAATGTTGTGCTTCTTTTAGCTTTAATTACTGTTTCATCTTCTTCTGCATGTTTCTGCAGTCGTTCAGCTCTCATCTGTATTTTAGCAGAACATCTGTCTGGTTGTTTTTACATCCTTTGGCTCGTTAACTTCAGTTTAATCTTGATTTCAGCTACAAGCCCCTCATTTCTCATCTGAAAACAGTTTGTCTGCTTTGATCTGGACCCAAATAAACAAATTTTCTTCTAAGGTGTTTATTGGTCTGTAAGTTTTTGCTGTTCGGTCCATCTTTCACACCTCCACCATGGTTTTTATTTTGTCTTTAACCCCACGTGTTTGTTTTGTCTTTAATCCAGTCTGTTTGTTTTCGTTTTGTTGTTAATCCTGTTTGCTTGTTTTTGTTTTGTCTTTAATCCCACGTGTTTGCGTTTTGTCTTAATCCTGTCTGTTTTTCTTTCGTCTTTAGTTCTGTGCTTGGTTGGGTTTGTCTTAATCCTGTCTGTCTGTTTTTGTTTTGTTGTTAATCCCATCTGTTTGTTTTTTGGTTGTTGTTAATCCAGTTTGCTTGTTTTTGCCAGTCTGTTTGGTTTTGTTTTGTCTTTAATCCTATTTATTTTTGTTTTGTCTTTAATCCTGTGTTTGTGTTTTGTCTTAATCCAGTCTGTTTGTTTTTGTTTTAATCCCATATGTTTCTTTGTGTTTGGTTGTTAATCCAGTCTGTTTGTTTTTGTTTTAATCCCATATGTTTCTTTGTGTTTGGTTGTTAATCTAGTCTGTTTGTTTTTGTATTGTCTTTAATCCTGTTTGTTTTGTCTTAATCATGTCTGTTTGTTTTTGTTTTGTCTTCAATCCTGTCTGTTTGTTTGTGTTTTGTTGTTAATCCAGTTTGTTTGTTTTTGTTTTGTCTTTAATCCCATACATTTCTTTGTGTTTGGTTGTTAATCCAGTCTGTTTGTTTTTGTATTGTCTTTAATCCTGTTTGTTTTTTCTTAATCCTGTCTGTTTCTTTTTGTTTTGTCTTCAATCCTGTCTGTTTGTTTGTGTTTTGTTGTTAATCCAGTATGTTTGTTTTTATTTTGTCTTTAATCCTGTCTGTTTGTTTTTGTTTTGTTGTTAATCCCATCTGTTTGTTTTTGGGTTGTTGTTAATCCAGTTTGCTTGTTTTTGTTTTGTCTTTAATCCTATTTGTTTTTGTTTTGTCTTTAATCCCATGTTTGTGTTTTGTCTTAATCCAGTCTTTTTGTTTTTGTTTTGTCTTTAATCCTGTCTGTTTCTTTTTGTTTTGTCTTTAATCCCATATGTTTCTTTGTGTTTGGTCGTTAATCCAGTCTGTTTGTTTTTGTATTGTCTTTAATCCTGTTTGTTTTGTCTTAATCATGTCTGTTTGTTTTTGTTTTGTCTTCAATCCTGTCTGTTTGTTTGTGTTTTGTTGTTAATCCAGTCTGTTTGTTTTTGTTTTAATCCCATATGTTTCTTTGTGTTTGGTTGTTAATCTAGTCTGTTTGTTTTTGTATTGTCTTTAATCCTGTTTGTTTTGTCTTAATCATGTCTGTTTGTTTTTGTTTTGTCTTCAATCCTGTCTGTTTGTTTGTGTTTTGTTGTTAATCCAGTTTGTTTGTTTTTGTTTTGTCTTTAATCCCATACATTTCTTTGTGTTTGGTTGTTAATCCAGTCTGTTTGTTTTTGTATTGTCTTTAATCCTGTTTGTTTTTTCTTAATCCTGTCTGTTTCTTTTTGTTTTGTCTTCAATCCTGTCTGTTTGTTTGTGTTTTGTTGTTAATCCAGTATGTTTGTTTTTATTTTGTCTTTAATCCTGTCTGTTTGTTTTTGTTTTGTTGTTAATCCCATCTGTTTGTTTTTGGGTTGTTGTTAATCCAGTTTGCTTGTTTTTGTTTTGTCTTTAATCCTATTTGTTTTTGTTTTGTCTTTAATCCCATGTTTGTGTTTTGTCTTAATCCAGTCTTTTTGTTTTTGTTTTGTCTTTAATCCTGTCTGTTTCTTTTTGTTTTGTCTTTAATCCCATATGTTTCTTTGTGTTTGGTTGTTAATCCAGTCTGTTTGTTTTTGTATTGTCTTTAATCCTGTTTGTTTTGTCTTTAATCCCGTCTGTTTGTTTTTGTTTTGTCTTTAATCATGTCCTCCTTCTGTCTCTGCAGAAGTTCTATAAGGACAAATATAACCAAGAAAAGGGGAAGTCCAACTACACCAACATGAAAACACTACCAGAGGTGGAACACGCCATCGAGGTCAACAAGAACCAGAGCGAAGTAAATATTTATCGGCATCGTGTTTACTTGTAAACAACCAGGGTTGGTGACCTGGCTGTAATTATTTGAGCTGATCATTTAGCAGGATTACTACAAATATTTTGTTTTCCTCTGGTTTTATTTTTAATGACAGCAGCTGGCTGTTTTGATTTGTTACCTTCTAATATTTGATATAAAACAAATTAATCTGCACAGGAAATCTCTGCAGTTAAATAAAAAGTATCATATTTATAATAATTTAAGTGTAAAAGAAAATACACATGAATGGTTTCAGTTTTTAACAGCATGAAACATGCGGAAAATTAAATTTTAATTTAATCCACTAACATTATTAACTACTGTATTCGGTTTTTTACACTTTCCTCCTGTATGGAGCCCAACTACAGCCAATATTTTGTATATTTGGGGATAAAAAGAAAAAAAATACATTAGAATTTTAAGTCAAGTCTGAAAAAATTACTTTAAACCAAACAAAAATAGGATTTAAGGTTAAAATAAAGTAGAAATTTATTTTAGTTTACCGGTAAGTGAAATTTTGCTTATTTTTAATTTTGATATTTAATATTTATATGTATTTGAGATTTTTTGTCAGTTTAATGTTTTTCAGATTCAGATTTTTTTTAAATATTTTTTGTTTCGGATTAAATTTTATTTTTATTGTCACATCTGAGCGATAAAATATGTCAAAATGTTAGATCGTACATTCCTTATTAATTTTTGTAGTTTTGCTTTTCAACAACAAAACTTTGCTTTCAGTTTTCAGTTATTCCTACAATTTAAAAAAAGGCACTAGTTGAGCTCCACATTCTTGTCTCCCATGTAGTTTTATAATGTATATTTTAATGTAATTGCATGTTTTCGTCTAATTTACCTTTACAGTATTTTTGACTCTTTCTGTTCTACGTTTCTGATATCAGATTGGCTACAGACGAGGTAAGGAGCAGCTCCATCACTACAACTTGATGCCCAACAGACCCGACATCGTCAGCGCCACCAAAGCAGCCAAGCTTGCCAGTGATGTGAGTCTCTGTATGTTCATTTCCATGTCAACAGCCATATTAATAATAATAAATAATAATAAATTCAATTTATACCGCACTTTTCATTAATAAAAATCTCAAAGTGCTATTCAGCTGCTGCTTTCCTTCAGGAAGAGATGATTAAACATAGAAGACTTTCTGCTGCTAATAGTAAACAATGTTCTTCAGGAAAACTTGTTCTGGATGTATTAAGATGACTCGTTTAGGAGATCTGGGGCTTCATGTACAAAGACTTGCGGGGATTTCTTACTGAAAAGTGCCGCACGGTCAAATCCAGAAAAGTGTGTACGCACAAAAAAATCCAGATGTATCAAACTGTGCGTACACCGGAATCCACGCACATTCCTTTTGTACATCACAACTAACGTGGAACTGAGCGCACGTGAGACACCTCCCCTGACACGCCTTCATTTACATATGTTAAACAGATGCAAATTACTTCCTGCATGTGTGAAGGACATGTTTGTTTGATCCCTGCGCGATCAGAAATCATTTCTAGATTCAGGAAAATAATGAATTTAATATAATATGAGTGAGGAAAATAATCCTAAGTAAGAATAGTAATAAAATGTGTTCATCACGCAAAGAACGAGTGATTGTGTGTCGGTATTTGTGTGTGCGCGCACCCTGCTTTGGTGCGCAACGGCTCATCCATTCATTCTGAGTGAAAATATTAACTTTGCGCACGAGTTTATTACCATAATTACTGTAAACACAGAGGAACTTAGATGTTTGGTAGAACATAGATCTTTGTTTATTTAATAGATGATATGAAGAAACGGGTCTGTGCGTCTCAGTGGAGAGTTTTCATGACATGACGTGATGTTGGAGTCTCCAAACGCTGCGCGCGCCACAGCCTTGTGCGCAATCTGTTTGTCTGTGAAGCTATTACTCTCCTACAAGTTATATATGGTGTACTTTCACGTGTCATTTTGGAGAAATCTACAATAAACGCAGATTATGAATCACCTCCAGCTGCCGCACCGGCGAGGGTGCGCGCGCGCTCCAAAGCGCGACCACTCAGCCTTTGGAATCATATAGATGAGACCATTCTATTGGACATGAATCGGCTTTGTGTGGACTGGACTGGCACAGTCCAGATCGACCTGCCAGCTCCCTCAGCAAAGCTCCTGTGGAACAGTTTGATCGCTGCTTCTGCATGTGCACGCGTGATGCACGGCTCCTGTGTTGCTCCAGAGCGCAGCAGTGCCAAACTGAAAAATGATTATTTCTGAAAACGGCTGATAAGCCATATCCTAGATCAGAAAATTATATCTGTTTATAAATAAATGCTCTGCGTGTTACACTATTTATTATATCCTCCAGTAAGGCTGAATGAATCCGTTCCTGTTAAATTTATTTTTGGCACAACTTTGCGCGTCCTTTATTTACTGCGTCATGTGGATGTAATACTTGTTAATCGTGTGTTTGGTGGGAATATTAATCATTTTCACATCATGAACAGTTAATAATAATAATAATAATAATAATAATAATAATAATAATAATAATAATAATAATAATAATGAATTCAATTTATAACGCACTTTTCATTAATGGAAATCTCAAAGTGCTACAAGGTGCAACAGAATTAAATGTCAATAAAACAAATAATAAAACAATTAAAATCAACAACAGTATCAGCTATGATCAAAAGTAGAATCATGAGGAGGTAGTGTAAGCTCGGTTGAAAAGAAAGGTCTTCAAGCCGCTCTTAAAGTCAACCACAGACTGTGGGGCTTCAGTTTCTCTGAATCACCTGTAAGTGTCGCCAAAGGAACAAGAACCACAGAAACGTGCGTACGCGTGCTCTGGAGCTGGCGTGGAAATGTACTTGGATGCGCACATATTCACGTTCAGTTCAGTTTTGATACATACGGGGTTTTGCGTGGATGGTGCCGTACGCAAGGTTTTTGTGCGCACGCACGGTTGATACATGAGGCCCCTGGACTTTTAACTGAAAGAACTAAAGAAATGGTCTTAAGGTTTAAAATAGCTCAACCAGAACTGTTCACAACGAAATAACTTGTTCATATGTATAATATTCAAAACGTAAACTTTATTCTCAGGTGGGCTACAAGAGTAAAACCCCACAGCTTGTCTACAGAGACGGATCCTTTCTGGACAGAACTGACATACTGCATGCCACAGAGGTTTCTAAACTGGCCAGTCAGGTAACAGATAACTGCCCAGCATGCACCTGTGAAGCTTGCAGACATCCATCTGTCTGGGTTTGGTGTTTGTCCTGCAGGCGAAGTATAAAGAAGTCTTCGACCAACACCAGAAGGGTCAGAAACCGCATTACAACCCGCTGGATTGCGTCTCCTTCAGACAGACGCAAGCTGCTTCAGCTCTGGCCAGTCAGGTGGGTCACGTGGTCACATTGGTCTCGGTAGCTCACTGGTTCTGTTGGTCCTGTGAACTCATTGGTCCTGTTAGCTCATTGGGTCTGTTAGCTCATTGGGCCCGTTAGCTCATTGGTCCTCTTAGCTCATTGGTCCAGTTAGCTCATTAGCCTCACTAGCTCATTGGTCCTGTTAGCTCATTGGTTTTGTTAGCACATTGGCCCTATTAGCTCACTGGTCCTGTTAGCTCATTGGTCCTGTGAGCTCATTGGGCCTGTTAGCTCATTAGCCTCATTAGCTCATTGGTCCCTTTAGCTCATTGGTCTCATTAGCTCACTGGTCCTGTTAGCTCATTGGTCATGTTAGCTTATTGGTCCCGTTAGCTCACTGGTCCCATTAGCTTATTGGTCCCAGTAGCTCATAGGTCCCATTAACTCAATGGTCTTGTTAGCTCATTTGTTTTTTTAAGTCATTGGTCCTTTTATCTCATTGGTCCCGTTAGCTCAATGGTCCCGTTAGCTCATTGGTCCCGTTAGCACATTGGTCCTGTTAACTCATTGGTCCCATTAACTCATTGGTCCTGTTATCTCATTGGTCCCAGTAGCTCATAGGTCCCGTTAACACAATGGTCTTGTTAGTTCATTGGTTCTTTTAAATCATTGGTCCAGTTAGCTCATTGGTCCCGTTACATCAATGGTCCTGTTAGCTCATTGGTCCTGTTAGCTCAATGGTCCTGTTAACTCATTGGTCCTGTTAGCTCATTGGTCCTGTTAGCTCATTGGTCCTGTTAACTCAATGGTCCTGTTAGCTCATTGGTCCTGTTAGCTCAATGGTCCTGTTAACTCATTGGTCCCGTTAACTCACTGGTCCCGTTAGTTCCTTGGTCCTTTTAGCTCAATGGACCTGTTAGCTCATTTGTCCTGTTAAATCATTGGTCCAGTTAGCTCTTTTTTCCTGTAAACTCATTGGACCTGTTAGCTCATTGGTCCTGTTAGCTCATTGGTCCTGTTAGCTCATTGGTCCTGTAAGCTCCTTGGTCCTTTTAACCTTTTGGTCTCATTAGCTCACTGGTCCCAGTAGCTCATAGGTCCTGTTAACTCAGTGGTCCCGTTAGCTCATTGTAGCTCATTGGTTTCAGTAGCTCATAGGTCTCGTTAACTCAATGGTCTTGTTCGTTCATTGGTTCTTTTAACTCATTAGTCCAGTTAGCTCATTGGTACCATTACCTCAATGGTCCCGTTAGCTCACTGGTCCTGTTAACTAATTGGTCCTGTTAGCTTAATGGTCCTGTTGGCTAATAGGTCCCGTTAGCTCATTGGTCCCATTAGCTCATTGGTCCTGTTAGCTCATTGGACCTGTTAGCTCATTTGTCCTGTTAACTCAATGGTCCAGTTAGCTCATTGGTCCGGTTAGCTCATTGGACCTTTTAGCTCATTGCTCCTGTAAACTCGTTGGTCCTGTTAGCTCATTGGACCTGTTAACTCAATGGTCCAGTTAGCTCATTGGTCCGGTTAGCTCATTGGACCTGTTAGCTCATTGGTCCCATTAGCTCATTGGTCCTGTTAGCTCATTGGACCTGTTAGCTCATTTGTCCTGTTAACTCAATGGTCCAGTTAGCTCATTGGTCCGGTTAGCTCATTGGACCTGTTAGCTCATTGGTCCCATTAGCTCATTGGTCCTGTTAGCTCATTGGACCTGTTAGCTCATTTGTCCTGTTAACTCAATGGTCCAGTTAGCTCATTGGTCCGGTTAGCTCATTGGACCTGTTAGCTCATTGCTCCTGTTAACTCGTTGGTCCTGTCCTCAGAAATTGACTCTGAAATAGATTATCTTTCATTTTAAAAATGTCTAGAATGGCAATAAATAAAACAAACATTTTAATTTCTATGCTAAATCAATTTAATAAAAATGATTTTTTTTTAAACATGTGAATAAACTGCACATTGATGTTTTTACAAGCAATCTAAACTTCTAAATGACTGAATAACTGTCTGAAAATATTTTTAGTATTGTTAACGTGTTTAATACCCTGATGCATGCTCAATAATCCAGGTAGAAAAATAAAAAAAGATAAGTCTGGTCCTCTGTACATTCAAAAAACAAAACAAAACAGAGGACCAGACTTAGCTTTTTTAAACGTGTTTAATATTTATTTATGGAGCAAACTTAGCGAGCTAAATCATCAGAAAAACATCTTAACACTCAGTTTGCTTTGATTTATATTTAATAATCTGTCTAAAATGGTTTTACAACTTTAAAACTGTTGTCAGTAAATGGATTTTAATGAACTCTGAACATACAGAGATGATTTATTTGTTTTATTGCAGCCACACAGATGGGTGTTTTTTTTTTATTTTTATAAGTCCGTCCCGAGCGTCACCTCCTTATGTTTTCATGACAATCTGACAGAACCAAAGAGGAAAACAGAATCAGGTTTATTTCCTTCAATTCAGCCCGGGGGATGAAAACAGGAAGAAACGATCAGAGCAACGCTCCGTCTGAATCCCAGTCTGTTGTGTGGACGTAACCATGGCAACCTTTGTCAGGCAAATGAGGCAGTGGGATGGAAAGCAGGAGAAGTTGAAGAGGTTACCAACACAAACTGTGAGGACCTGTTACCATGACAACCAACAATATCATCCCAGCTCTAACCTGGATCCAAGCCAGGTTCAGTTCTTCAAAAACCCGCTCCATCCTCTGTGTGACTGATTCAGAATCAGCTCCGTTTTAGTTCAGCCGCTGCCCACTCTGCTTCACCGTTACGTAATGTGTTGCTGAACGCTGCCCGGTGTTCAGGAATGCTGAGACTGCTCTTTCAAAGAATAAAAAAATAAAACGGACCGACCTGTTTGGTTTCTGCTCCAGCTGGAGCTGAATCAGAGAGATAAAAATAAACATAAAAACTGAATTTATCAGCGCTCCTTCTCTTCTCTGTCTTTATATTTACTGTATATAGTTTTAATATTGGGGAATTATTTTTTCCAGAAGAAAATAAATAAATAAATATTCATCCAACCTTTAAGATAAGATTCAGTAACAAAAATATCCTGTAAAAAAAAACTGTAGTTAAATATACAATACAACTTTATTATACAATACAACTTTATTTATAAAGCACTTTAAAACAACACCGTCAAAGTGCTGTACACTAACACAAACAAGCATAAAAACTATAAACTCAACAAATAGCATATAATTTAAACAGTTTGTTTTTCCAGCTGAAGAAATGCAGAGAGATAATTGCCAGTCAGGATAGTTTATTTTTACACAGGTTTCAGAATAAAATGACATATAATACTTAAGTACAAATCTGATAAAAGTTTTTTTAGACCTTTGGAGAGAATTTTCTGATATTGACTCCGGGTGTCCCCTGCAGGTGAAATATAAAAACAACCAGAACCAGAAAGCTGAGAGCTCCGACCTGCCAAACCTTCTGCAGCTGGAGCATGTTCTTCATGCCAGCAAGCTACAGAGCAATGTACTGACACACACTGGACACACACTAAACATACATTGAACATACAACGAACACACACTGAACACTACACATACATCTGAAACTGATTTATTCAAGAATAAAATAATTAAAGCTCTGTTCTGAGGTTCTGATGCTCTGATGTTCTGGTGTCGTCCCTCTGTGTTCAGGTGGAGTATAAGAAGAAGCACGAGCAGTCAAAGGCCTTCTTCCACCTGTCTGTGGACACGGCTGAACAGCGCCACCACAAGGAGAACGCTGTGCTGCACAGCCAGGTTCATCCACACAGAAAGGCTTTTATTTTGTTAACTTCCTGTTGTGCTCGTCGCCCTTAACGAGCTTCTGTGGCTCCAGGTGAAGTACAGAGAGGAGTACGAGAGGAGCAGAGGTCGCTCTCTGATGGAGTTTGGAGACACGCAGACGTACAAAACATCCAAAGCGGCTCAGAAGATCCAGAGTGAGGTAAGTCATAACAGTAATAAAATAAAATATTTCTCACAAGTCACTTTGTGTTTTGTGCCGCGTGTCAGAAGGAGTATCGGAGGGACTTTGAGGAGCAGGTGAAGGGGAGAGCGCCGCTGGAAGTAGATCAGACTCCTGGGTACCTGACAGCCCGCCACGCCAGCGCCCTGCTGAGTGAGGTACCAGAACCATCGAGACCCCTCAGGCTCTAAGACCTGAAACTAAACCTGACCAAGTGTTTTTATTAGAATCACATCTTCTGCCGTCTTTATTATGAACATTTTATGTCAGAGAGACGGAATGAGTAAATTTAGAAACCAACAATTGTTATTTCAGGATAAATTGGACCAAATTTGGAAATTCACATTTTTGTTTTAAATATTTTTCAAAACATTCAGCGTGTTAGGAGACGGGTACCGTGACTTTTGGTTTTTGTAACATTTTAAAATACAGGTAGTCCCCGGGTTACGACGGTCTCGAGTTATGACGTTTCGCGGTTACGAACGCCCTCCCATTGAAAAGCATTGTTTCGAGTTACACGGTTTATGCACCTTTACACCAGAAAATACGGTACCAAAACGAAACTTACAGGAGGGAGGGAGGTTGACACGCGCTCAGTGAAAACTTACAGGAGGGAGGGAGGTTGACACGCGCTCAGTGAAAACTTACAGGAGGGAGGGACGGAGGGGTGGAGCTTGACGCGCTGGAAACTTACAGCAGACCGGAGCAGAGGAGGTCAGGAGGGGCTAATATGCTAACTCTGGACTGGACCGCGCGTGGAAATACAGAGACCTGATTTTTTGGAGCGGTTTACAAGGCAGACAGGCTTCAGCTGAGCAACGAGCTAACATGCTAACAGATGTTGCTGTAAACGCTGTGGGCCGCGTGAAGCTGCAGGAGCTCGGAGGTGCACAAGCTAACATGCTAACAGACGGAGGAAGAATTGACCAGCTCCCAGTAAGAAATTAACTCTTTTTTTCCTTCATTATGGCTCCAAATGTGCTGTATGTGTTTTTTGATAATTATGTAGGGTACTGTGTTAGGATAGGCGAAGTGCTTGGTAACTGTACAGTACCGTACATGTACGTGTATATTGGGCGACCAGTGTGTATGTGTTTTTCGACTTACGACGAAATCCGTGTTACAAACAGGCGTAGGAATGGAACTCCGTCGTAAGTCGGGGACTACCTGTATTTAACTTTATTGAACTTTTTTGGTTTCGTGAAAATAAATGACGCTTTTAAGCTTCAGATCATTTTAGCTTTTACGTTTTTGGTTTGCTATTTGTAGCTTTTTACCACTGTTGTGCTAAATTTAGCTTTAAACCATGATTTTGATAGTTTTATCTTTTAGCTACTGTTATTTTTTATTTTAGCCACTTTTTTGCTACTCAGTTATAGCTACTTTTGTTTTCAAGTTCAGATTTGAGCTACTTTGTAAAAAAATTTCCCTCTTTTGCCCTTTATTGCCTTTTAGCTATTGTTTTTCTGGTTTTAGTTTTTAACTGCTGTTTTGACTTCAGTATTTAGCTACTGTTTTGTACATGTTGGTGTATAGCTGCTGTTTTTCTTATTTAGCTCATGTTCTGCTTGTTGTAACTTTAACAGTGTAGTTTCACCTTCTTCATCAAATTTCAGCATAATTCAGCTTTTAGCGTTAAAGCTGCGTTTTAACAAAAACATTTTTTGTTTTGTTTTGTTTTTTGACTCATTTAAATGTTTTTAATATATTTTTTGTTAAAAGTATTTTAAGTTTTTGTTTCAACTACATGTTTGTTTACTTTTTAAATAATGCATTGATTACTAATTACTATATATTTATCTACATAAAAACAAGTTAAAGTTTTTGTTTTTATTGACTATTTAATAATTAAATGAGCAATTTGGTGTAAATTGTTTTATTTAGATACAGTTAAAACTAAAAAGAGAATAAAACATGTTTTTATTAGTTGTGTATTAATCTTTAGAGTGAAAGCAGATCGCCAGAATGATAAAAAAAAAAACTCATTTTATGAGTCTGTAGAAATATATACAGGTGACCCCCGATTTACGAACGATTTAGGGACCTAAGAACGGTTCGCAGCTCGATTCTGCCGTAGCTAGGGGGTGAAATATATATATATATTTTTTAATTATCATGCTAACGGAGCGCGCGCACACATTTAAGCATGTACAGTAGTGTACTGTAATGTTAAACATTGCTATTCACATTTACAGAATAAATAAAAATATATTTTCTTACTTTGAGATGGTCAAAGCCGACATCTTAGGTTGCCATGCGTTGATTGTTGTCGGGCCGAGCAGCGCGGCGGCCGGCCAGTGAACCACCGCAGCCGCTCCAGACCTGTGTTAGCTAGCTGGCTAGCTTCTGCTAGCCAAGCCATGAGCTGGTGTTGGAGCGGCGGCGCGATCAATCTGCAGCTCCTGCTCCAGCCTGAGACGTCCACAGAGCTCACAGAGCGATTCCAGCTAGTAATTAATCCATATGATGCGATCCTGGTCACAAGTGTTCAAAAGGCCGGCTCCCGTGTTAGCTCCCGTGTTAGCTTCTGGAACTAGCCAGGCCGGAGGTGTAGCCAGGCCGGCCGGAGGTCTTCGCGCGGCGGCCTGGCACGATCAGCGATAAATCCGCTGCTGCCTGAGACATCCACAAAGTTCACAGAGACGTTTCCAGCTCGTAATTAATCCATATGAAGCCATCCTGGTCACCAGTCTTCGGCCCGGCGCCGGGCAGCTAACCTAAAATGGCGTCCGGTGTTCTACAGTAATTTGTGACCGTGTAAACTGAAGACCTACTTCCTGTTGCCCAAGATTGCTCAGAAATGATCAGAAATGATCATTTTTATCATAATTATTATTTATAAAGCCTTTAAAACAACCACAGCTGCAACAAAGTGATGTACACATGAAATTAAGAACATTTAAACACAAAAAAAAAAAAAAAAAATTTTTTAATACAGTAATTTCATATTTTTATTAAATATGATACGTTCGTAGGTCCCGTTGTTCGTAGGTCGATGGAGTCGTAAGTGGGGGGTCACCTGTAGATGCATTCATTTTACAAAAAAAAGAAAACTTAAACAAAACCAGATACAGTACTTGACAGATAAAACATAAAAATAAACTTTTAGAGTTGAACGGTTTAAAATAATATAACTGTTTCTGCAGAAGGAGTACAGGAAGGACCTGGAGCAGGAAGTGAAGGGGCGGGGCTTATCTGGTGTCGGTTTGGAGGAAACTCCTGAGCTGTTGAGGATCAAGAAGGCCAACCAGATCCTGAACCAGGTCAGAGGTTCTTCTGGTATTTTCTGGAACTGAACCAGGTCAGATTCTTACCTCCGAGGCTCCGTTTGTCCGTCTGCAGAAGGAGTACCGCCGGGACCTGGAGACGCAGATCCTGGGTAAAGGCATGGAGCTGAGTGCCGGGGTCCTGGAGATACAACGAGCCAAGAGGGCCTCGGAGATCCAGAGTCAGGTACCCGGATCCAAAGTGAAGTACCTGGGTCCTGAATCAGGTATCCGGGTCCAGAGTCAAAAACCCAGACCCTGAGTCAGGTACCCACAGTGCTTTAAGTGGAAAAATACAAGTGCCGGTACTCTCCCTAATGTCATAATAATATGGGACAGAAACATAGTATTATTCTAGATCTGTCTACTGAGTTAAAGATCAGTATTTTTAATGTAAATTTACAAAGAACAAAGCCAGTTCTAAATTAATTCCACATGTGCCAAATTCAAAAAATTAGAGGCACTTATATTAACTTCAAGGCTCATGGTGCTAAAGTGACATGAAAAACAACATAAAAATAAACATATAAAATAAAAGCTCCTGTAACACAAAGATGTGATAAGTCCCTTTTAGACTTAAAATTTTAAGAACCTTATTACAGTATTGTTACAGTTTTCATCTGCAACATACATTTCCTTTCAGTATTAGGCCTGGCCTCAACAAACTTATGCCACTTTAGCAATGACAACAACAACAACAACAACAAAAAACTCAATATAATTGAATAGCCAGCCATACATAGCGTCTCTGCATAGACATGTAACATGTGAGCCGACTTTACACCTTGCAGCCAAGCTTTCCGTCTTTGGCAATCAGCCAGTTGTTCTGTGAGCAAAAATACTGCACTTGATCCTTTGACCAACAGTCCGGCCACTGGTCATTTTGTTGTATGTTGTTGACGTCTCTTTCAGCGGCAAAATCAACAGTAACAGGCGTTACTGGCGTTAACTCTGCTCCATTTCGTGTCCTCTTGGAGCCCCTTTGCAGCCAGCTCAACATCACAAGTGCTTGTTTTCTTCCGCTTTTCCTCTCACGTGAGATGCCTACTTGAATGTATTTATTCTTCTTCTTCTTCTGTGAGGTTTTACGGCAGCTTACAACCTTCCGGTGTATTACCGCCATCTAATGGTACCATCCCTAATACACTTGAATGTACAGCAAGCGATTTGCGCCAAAAACAATAGGCTTTTTCTGAGTCCATTTTTTTTTTTCAAGGGGAGAAGATGAAAATAAGTTCCGGAACACACCGTAATCTAAAAAAAAGTCCCGGTACTCTCAGGGTTGAATTTTAGAAGTGGTGGAACTGCGTTCCTGTGCGTTCCTGCCCACTTAAAGCACTGGGTACCCAGATCCAGATGAAGTCCCTTCCGGTGGCATGAACCTCATTAAACCAGGATGCTCAGTTTGCTTGTGTTGATTTGTCATTTGGCCTCAGAAGGTCTAACTTCTCCATAAATAAACTTTAAATAATAGAAAAACGGAACCCCGGAGGACCAGAACCGGTCTCTGTCTCCAGAACAAACAGCTGATGACGTGTTTGTGTTGCAGACGTCCTACAAGCAGACGGATCAGCTCAGAGAGAATTCGTACGGGACCCTGACAGACACGCCTGAACTTCTGCATGCCTCCTACCTCAGAGACATCTACAGTCAGGTCTGTAGGAACACATCCTGGTGACGGGACCAGAACCCCACTCCTCCTCTGAGAACCCGTCTCTGTGTTTCTGTAGAAGAAGTATAAAGATGAGGCGGAGCAGCTGAAGACCCGATACAGTTTTGTTTCAGAAACTCCAGAGATGGAGAGAGTCCGGGCCAGCCAGAGACACATCAGCTCTGTGAGAACACTAACATTCATCTCCGCAAGGTCCAGGTCTTGTCCTCAGAGACCGCTGTGCTGCAAGGGTTTAGAGGTTTCCCTCATTAAATGTTTGAAATGTCTCTTTAGTATCTTATCAGATTCTGCAGGGTTCTGATAAAGATACACTAAATCAGGTGTGGTAAAACAGAGAACATCTAAAACATTGGGCCCGGAGGACCAGAACTGGATCAGAATGCTATCCCCACCCCCCGGAACTATTTCTTAAAATCTTTCAAAAATACAAAGTAATTAGTCTCTTTAAAATCTGCTTTAAATAGTAGCTCTTTTTTAAATCTTTGGCTACTTTTAGATTTTAGCTATCATTCTACTAGCTTTTAGCTAACATTTTACTATCTTTAAAATTAAATTAGTCTTTCGTTTGTTTTTAGCTTCTAGTTATTCTTGGGCTACTTTTATCTCGTCTCTAAGGTTCTAGCTCACTTTTTTTTTCTCTAAGCTATTCTTTTTCACTGAGCTTTTAGTAACACTTTTGCTACTTTAGTTTTTAGCTGGATTTTGCTGTTTTTAGCTGGTATTGACCCTTTTTTTTAGCTCCTAGCTGTAGTTCTGCTCTTTTAGTTAGTGTTTTGCTATATTAAAAATTTGTTTTGCTTATTTTAGCTTCCAGCTAATGTTTTGCAGCTTTTTATAGGTAGCCAGTTGCTGTTTTTAGCTTTAAGCTAACTAACATTTTGTTAATTTTAATTAGCGTTTTTTAATTTTAGCTAGTTTTTGCTAAGTTTAGATATTTTTTTTCTACATTCACCCTTTGGCTAACATTTGCTTCTTTTAGCTAACCTTTTGCTATAATTAACCTTTAGTTAACCTCTTGCTACTTTTAGCTAACCTTTTAGCTTTAAAGGGGACCAAATATTGGTCCTATAAATTTTTTTATGGTATGTCTGTGGTCCATCCAGACCATGTTCATTCAATTTAATGCACAAAATAATTCTTAGATAATAAAATATCCCCTTTCTAGTTGTGCCTTTTCTGACTTCCGTTCTGAACGAGCTGTTTATGATAAGGCCACGCCCTTCAAAAATCTGTTTACATTAACTCCGCCCTCCAAAGGGGACCCTGAGTCAGACCCAGAGGCAGACGCCATTTTGGGCAGGGCAAATGAGGCGCTGACGCGTCGCGTAGGCCGCTGAGAAACATCCATAAGTTCACCCTCCATGTTAAAAACTCTTCGTCTGACTCTTCGAAAACAAGCAATAAGGCTGCAGAGTAACACACTGGCTGCTAACTGCTTAGTGCGAGCACCGCTTTTTTTTGATGGACCACATCCGGCGCGGACCGGATATGGTCCGCGAGCAGTCGTCCGAATGATTTAAGAGCTCGTAAATAAGTTTTTTTGTTTTTACTGATGGATAATTAGTTATTAGCGGTACTGCATTTTAACAACAACGAAACATCGAACTCTGAGATGAACTCAGGAAAAACAACCGTGACGTCTTTTATACTGACGTGGGTGGAGCATCACCAGGGGTTGCTAGGTGAGGGGCTGGACTCAGGTTGGGGTGGGTTGTCCTACGGCTTGTGACATCACAAGCTGCAGGATTTGAAAACGAGACATTTATATCACTGAAAAATAAATATACTTAGAGTAAATAAACCACTGGGTGCATTTTTTTGGCCCTAGGACTGTTTTTTAAGAAGTACATAACCAAAGTTGAGTAAAAAAAAACATTAAAAAGGGAATTTTGCATCTTTGGTCCCCTTTAATGAACCTTTAGCCAACTTCTTGCTACTTTTAGCTAGTGTTTTGCTGCTTTTAACTAGTCTTGTTTTTTTCACCAATTCAGTTGTGTTTATGTAGATTAGAAACTTTGTCCATCGTGTAGTCAGTGGCTCTCTGTCGCCCCCTAGCTGCGGTACTGCTGGGACTCCAAACTGACGAGAGGCCTGATGGCGCCGGTCACCGAGACGCCAGAGATCGTCCTCGCCAGAGAGAACACCAAGAAGATCAGTGACGTACGTTTCTGTCCCTTGATCACCTGTATTTACAGCCTGGGGTTCTGCTGTTGGTTCAGTTACAACTCTTAGCAGCAGCTGGGTGACATCAGGTTCTGTTCAGGTCCATTACAGAGAGGAAGTGGGTCATGGTACTGCTGTCATGGACACACCTGAGATGGAGCGAGTTCGACGAAACCAGGAGAACATCAGCTCAGTGAGTACAGAGACCAGGCGGTGAGGCTGGTGTCGGTCTGTATGTTTATGGAGTGGTGAGTAAAGAGGATACAGGGAGGAGCCTAATTTTGAATAAATGTGGGCGGGGCTTTTGTAGAGCAACATGCGAGTCATCACCAACCCAAACTCTGAGGAGTAATAGACGACAGCGGGCGACTTCAAAGAAAGATATTTAATTCTGTTTGATTTCATGTCTTCTTATCAGGTGAAGTACAAGCAGAGCACAGCGAAGGCCACGAGCGTTGGAGTGACTCCAGAGGTGGAACGGGTCAAACAGAACCAGGAGAACATCAGCTCGGCAAGGAAACACCAAGACATTTTCAATAATTTTTATCACATGCAAAGCGGTTCCAGTACAGTTTTAAAGACGGTTCTGTACAATTTGATCGTTAATCATCAGGGATTGGGGTGGGGCGATGGATGACAAGGGGTGGAGCCATGTGGTTACTCAGTCTGTTGCAGAAGCACGATCCGTAGTGTAAGCTCATTTGCACATGCGCTAAAAACAATGCTTCAGGGTCACATGGGTGATGTTTCGCTGCTTCACCATATAAAATAATAAATAATTATAATATTGGTTTATAATCATTGTGCTTTATTTCAGTGGTAATGAAGAGTTGTGTAAATAAAAACAACCACTTTATACCGGCTTTGATTAAGTTAAAATAATGTGAGGAGGACCCTGTTACAGTAACAATTATTCTGTTTAATTTAAGTCAGAACAATGTAAAGCTGCATTCAGCAAACTATTTATAAAATCCATGTCCAACACTTGAACCACGTTGGGTGAAAAACTGAACTGAGTATGAAGTCTCAGATGTGTCCCAAAGAGTTTTATTCAAAAATCCTCTTCCTTCCTCATGCAGGTGAAGTATCAGCGGGGCTTACAGGAGCTGAAGGGGCGGAGCTGCACGGAGCTGGACACACCTGAGTACAGGCGGGTCAGGAGGACCCAGGACTCGGTCTCCATGGTAGAGGCCTGGTTGCTGTGGCTCCCAGCTGAGCTGTAGGAGGAGCTAACATGAGTGGCGTGGCACTCCGGGTGGGACTGCTGCACAGGATCTAACCCCCACATCTGGACACATGTGGAACTTGTGTGTGCGCGTCTGTGTGTGTGTCACTGACCAAATGCACCCTTGGCTGTGTGTGTGTCTGTGTGGGAACTCCTAGTCCTATCAGGTCTCTTGACAGCTTTCTGTTCGCTCCATCAGGCCAAATACCACGAGGAATTTGAACGGACACGCGGCCGAGGCTTCACTCCGGGTTTAGACGACCCCAGCATGGAGCGCTACCAGAGGGCCAATCAGATGATAGGAGAGGCGGGCTACAGCAAAGGGATCCACCCCCAGGTGATGGAGATGGACAGAAGACCAGGAGGCATCATCGTAGGTCAGTGAAACACAAAATAAAGACCATCCTTTTCTTTTGCAGCATTTTAAAGCTTTGGTTTTACTTTTTAT
>JBBPBX010039645.1:0-12847 GCA_038048925.1 Garcialebias charrua
GTTAGAAGAGCTGCGGCTGGCCGCTAGCGGTGTTGACAGGGAAATACCCCTCAGAGAATGTGCTATAGTTTTGCAGGGTCTCTCGGAGACGAGTACAACCCTAACAGCTATAGCAATGGTTCACATGCAGATTGGTGAGACGACACTATACCACCCGGTATACGTGTCCACCGTTGACTCATGCCCATTTTTGGTTGGCCAAGACTTTATAAACCGCTTCGACGCGGTTATAGATTATGGCGATCAGACAATGTGGACCAGAGTGAGTCAACCACTGCCGATCGATATGCCTACACAGAGTAACACTGACCGTCTAACGGCAGGTACCGCGGAAGGCAAAAGGGAATGCTCAGACGAGAGCACAATCCCTGTGGGTGAACCTCCAACTACAGGTGAGGCAGTAGAGGTCCAACAAGAGAGCCCCCTCTGCGAGCTGAAACAGTTGGCACTCACCGAACACTACCTACCACAGGTAGTCAAAGGTGTTGAGATTCAAGGATCCCACACCGATGATGCTGTTCTGTCCCCTTGGACGGAGAAATCAGCGATCAGCCAAGCTTTCTTTGGAACCTTGGTTAAGAAACAGTTGGGTCTCGGAATGAACAAAAAGGCTTTCCGCTTCCCGTTAGACCCCAACGATAAACAGGTAATGACTGCTAAAGGGATCATTGACCTTAAACTAATCTGGAACCAACGAGAACTGGATCACCCGTTCCTCGTGGTCCCGAACTTACCACATGCAACCTACATAGGCTCCGACATTTTGGTAAGATTAGGTGTCCGAGTGGACGTCAACAACAATGCACTGTGGTCACTAGATACAGCCACGAAGGACTCTCCTGTGTTAACCACAGAGAACCTTAAGGCTGGACAGACCATTCCAGAGGTCTGCCAGGTTGCTAACAGCCATAACACTGTGGTGCCACCTCAGGTTATGAACAAGCCGGTGATGATTCACATCATGAAAGGACAGGCTATTAGAACAAAACAGGCATGCTTTCAACCATCTCCTATGTTTTTCAACTTAGGACTGTCCATGGAGGCCACATGCCAAGTGACCCTCGACGGCAGAACCACGACTGTCGCTGTGTGTAACACGAGCACAGAAGAGGTACTGATCCCAAAGCGCTCACAGCTAGGATGGTTGATCTCTACTGATTTTCATGATTTTGAACTAAGCATTCCATTTCTGGGAGGACTCCCAGAAAACTTGATCCCAAGTCATCATTCGGGGCGAGTCTTGTTCACAAAACCAACACAGGCCATAGCTCTTTTCTCCCCCACTGAGTCCGACCGGGACATTGTCCACAGGTTCGGTTTCAACCAAGGAGAAAGTCTAGGCCCTCAAACTTACAGTGCACTACCTGTTGACAGGTTTTATGACACTGAAGGGGACTCACTGGAGCTCCCCAGAGAACAAGAACCGCTCTCATTTGCTTCACAGATAGACCAGGTGGTCGCTCAGGCCGACGCCTTGGAAACTGATGAAGACAGGGACAAACTTCGCAAAGTTCTGCTAAAATATGAAAAATCATTCTCAACTGACTCGATGGATTGTGGGTTGACCACGCTCCACACAGTGAGCATTCCAACCCCGCCTGATGCTCCACCTGCATTTGTCAGACAATACAAGATTCCTCTGGCAGCACATCAACCTATCAGGGAAATCATTGCTGACCTGTTAGGAAAAGGTATCATCCGATACTGTAACAGCACTTACTCTGCGCCTTTATGGCCGGTGTTAAAACCAAATGGTAAGTGGAGACTCACTATAGACTACCGAAAGCTAAACAAACAAGTTCCCTTATCCAGATGGCCTATGACGCAACTCCAACAGGAACTGCCCAAGGTCACCAATGGTAAGTACTTCTCGACCCTCGACGTCGCCTCTGGTTTTTGGACCATCCCTGTGCGCGCCGAGGACCAGTACAAACTAGCTTTCACTTTTGGTGGCCGTCAATACACCTTTAACAGGTGTCCCTTTGGCTACGCTAACTCACCTGCAGAGTTCAACATCTTCTTGAACAAAGCATGTCCAGACGCCCACGAGCGTGGAACACTGATCTACGTGGACGATGTCCTTTTGAGGCAGCCAACACTGGACTCACATTTGGCTGAGATCGACCACGTTCTGAATCAGCTAACAACTGCTGGTGCTAAAATATCACTGTCGAAGTGCCAGTGGTGCAGAACCAAGGTGGACTACGTTGGCCTACTTGTAGGTCCAGACGGAGTACAACCACAGCTGACTCGCACCCAAGGCCTTGACAATCTCAAAGTCCCCACCAGTCTCAAAGAACTACAAAGTTTTCTTGGCGTGTGTAACTACTCGAACCAGTTCATAGAGAACTATGCAGACCTTGCAAAGCCACTGACTGAACTCCTTAAGAAAGACGTTCCATTTGTCTGGACTGACAAACAGCAGCAGGCTATGGACGCTCTTATAAACAGGATCAAGTCAGCCCCTTGTTTAGTCTACCCGGACTACAACAAAGAGTTTTACTTGGAAGTGGGCTTCTCAGCTCATTGCATAAGTGCAGGTCTATACCAGATACACGACAGAGACAAACGTGTAGTAGCCTACGCCAGCAAAACGATGGCAGGCCCCGAATTGAGATTCTCAGACTGTGAGAAAGCTTTACTGACCACAGTGTGGGCAGTTAAACATTTCTCCAGCTACATTGGTGGGCAGAAAATCATTGTGGAAACACAACACCAGCCAGTGACCTTCCTTAACAGTGAACGCATCAGAGATGGTGTGGTGACAAACTCACGTGTTGCAACGTGGCTCATGGCACTTCAAAGTTTTAACCTAGACATCCGTTATGGTCAGAACAAGAAGTCTCATCTGGGGACGGACTTGGCAATCTGCCAGAAGTGTACACAAGATGTACCAGCCACCCAGCCGCCGGTTGAGGTAAAAACCCCAGTAACTGAAGACCCGAATCACCACTTCTTTGATGACAATATCTGCAAAGATATGACAACATTGTACGTGGATGGATCTTCATTCCTCCGCGACAAGATCTGCAGAGCAGGTGTTGGAGGGGTCCTCCTCCAAGACCAAGAGCAGATAACTTTCAGCTACAAATTAGGATCTCAGACTTCTCAGTACGCTGAGATTGCAGGAATCCTAATAGCTCTCCAGATGGTAGTAGAACGCTCTATCAAGACGCTAGTCATCTGCACTGACTCTAACTATGCTCGTTTGAGTTTCGCTTGTCACCTCGCTGTGTGGAAACTGAACGGTTTCCTAACAAGCGACAGAAAAGTGGTCAAACACAAAGAGCTTTTCATAGCGTGTGATCACTTGGTGACATCACACGACTTACAGATCTACTGGAAGAAAGTTCCAGGGCATTCTAGAGTCCCAGGCGATGACAAGCACTACAATGACATTGCAGACTCCTTAGCCAAAGAAGGAGCCGACGAAGGTCCTCTATGGTCCTTCGACCCCTCCTGGTTAATCGAGACTCTGCCAACACAACCTTCAGTCAGAGTTATGGCAGTCACACGTGCACAGGCCGCAACCAGACCTGCTGACAACGCAGTCTCTGTACGACCCGCACTGACTGACCCAGACATCATCCAACTACAAAAGTCGGATCCTGCTATCAACTCCATGATACTGTACCTGACTGATCCGAACAAAAATAGTCCGTCTAAAGACGACCTGGATTCCGATCCAGACCTTAAGGTCCTCTATCAGCTGCGCAAACAGCTAAAACTAATCAAGGGCATCTTAACTTTCGCTCATGGACCAACGTCCTCACCTGTGTTCGTGGTTCCCCATGACCAAAGGGGGGTAATGTTAGTCCATGCCCATGATCTCCCGTCCGCAGGACACAAAGGAGATAAAGCCACGCTGACGGCATTAAAACAAATTGCCTATTGGCCTGGAATGAAAAAGGATGTCAAGGACTACATTGAAGGGTGCGTGGTCTGTGGCCAGTTTCAGCCAACCAGACCACTTCACAGAGCACCACTGCAAAGCAGAGGCATTGCATTCCCATGGTCTGACCTCCAGATCGACTGGGTTGGACCACTCACTAAGAGCTCTAGAGGAAATAAATATTTTCTCACGGTAACCTGTGCATTCACCAAATGGGTAGAATGCCTACCAGCTCCTAACGACACAGCACAAACAACTGCTATGTTGTTAATGAATCATATATTCTCAAGGTTTGGACTTCCCCTTAGGGTGAACTCAGACCAAGGTACACACTTCACAGGTGAAGTGATGAAAGAACTGTGGAAGACGCTAGGCGTCAAGGCCAACTTTCATGTCGGCTACCACCCACAGGCTTCAGGCCAAGTAGAGAGAGCAAACAGAACTGTGGTGAGTATTTTGAAGAAATACGTGGCTGCAAACCACAAGGACTGGGATGTGAAACTCCCTCTGGTCCTCATGGCCATAAGAGCCACTCCACACACATCAACTGGCATCTCTCCCTTCGAGATGATGACCGGTCGACAAATGACTCTCCCTCTACACCTGTTGTACCAACCAGGCGACGCCGCCATGGCGACAGCCTACACTACACAACAATACATGAAAGATTTGAATGTACACCTCAGAAACACTTTTGCTTTCGCCCAGAAAAACCTGGAAAAATCCGCTGAAGGACGCAAGGCGTACTATGACCAGAAGGCCTCTCACAATGAACTCCAAGTGGGAGACAGAGTCTGGTACTATACGTTCGCCCCAGCAACCGGGAAAGGAGAGTCCGAGACCGGAACTCTCGCCCGCAAACTAATGCCCAGGTGGACTGGACCTCATCTGATAACAGACAAAGTGTCCTCAGTCGTCTACGAAATCAAAATCAGCAAAGGCCGCAAAGAGCCAATTGCTAAATGGGTACATCGAAATCAGATCAAACCTTACAAGGCGTTCAATGACTCCACAAAAGACAAAGATCTCACAAACTCACCGACTTCATGGGATAATAAGGTCGTCCAAACACAAGATAGTAAATAAACTAATCAGGTTTAAACTACCGTATTTCCCACCCTATAAGTCGCATTGTCCAATTTGAACTTAGAAAAGCTAAGCCTAAAACCCACAACAAAAACTAACCTTAACAACCGTTTAAATCCACGAGATTTAATTTTGACCTCGGTCATAAAGTTGAGACCTGTTTTTTCTTGTGTGTTGCACTTTGGAATCTGACGACAAGAGTGTGTCGAAGCAGTGAAACGTTGTTTCCTTGTTGTTTAGTCATTACTGTTGTCATTAGTTGAGATATTGTTTTGGTTCTGAACACTCCCAGCCAAAAAGGTTTTGTATTAACATGGGTTAATGAATGATATGGATTTAACTATGCCAACATGCAGTTCGTTTTGTTAAAACCCAATCGTCGAAGAGTCAATGTAGTTTAAAGCTACCCAAGGTACAATAAACTACACTGGTCTCACAATTTCTAAATTGAACCGATTCGATCGTTTCTATTCTAGATTACCTATTCATTTTGATGAGTCTCGCCATAGACTTCAAAATTTATTAGGAATACCAAATCCTACGTCGTTCGTCTAAAAGACAACAGACATTTAGATCAAACTATATTTCATTTTTATTTTAGTTTAACCTAAACTAAGTAATGAATGGAGGAATAGTTTGGAATTAGAGGCCTTCGTTACAGAAGCCCTCCAAAATTTTATAGGTACAAATCCCTATATCTAATTTACAGAATTGATCCACCCCTTAATTGGTAAGTGTAGCTGATCTAAACCATGATAGCTTACATACCAGGTGCATATAGGTAAGGCTTAATGTAAAATCCCAATCATAAGCCCACCTTAAAAATCCACATAATTGCATGACACATAGAACCAGAGTGGCACTGACTGGAAACCAACCAGCCAACAACCTTCGATGTGGGACCTGCAGCTCCAACGCTTGGTCTTCAACCTCCATCCAAGGGTCGCCTCCTCTGCGTCAATCGAGGGATCCCCTCTACATGCTGATTATGAAAACAATTGTTGCTGATGAAATCACCAACTCTAATCGTGGTGGAATTACTGCTGTGGAATTACCGCTGTGGAGTGTAAGACTTTGCTTTCCAAGGGATCACAGACTTTGTTTTCCAAGAGTTAACAGACTTTGTTTTCCAAAGGATTAAAAGCTTTTCGCAATGGGATTACCTCCGAACAGTATGAAATTTCCAAAACTTTATGGGATTATAATTTTTGATTTTTCTTTTCCACTTGCTGGATTACTTCAAGATCAAAGACAGTTCAAGGTTTCCTTTCGTGTTGGACCCCATCCCCAAGGACTGGCGATGGCTTCCAAAAGGGGGGAGATGTAGTGGACATGACCTTGTCCACTTTTAAGACACCTGTGTACTTTTGAACTGTCCAGTGATGACCTTTACTGACCTCTCAGTGAAGCAAGACATTTACTACAAAATCATTCATTTAGCTATAATCTGATAAATATAGTCACCAAAAGAGACTATTTCTATCTTTGATTTGATCCTAATGTGATCAAAAGAATAACTTTTGTCATTCTCATGATGGTGCTTTTAAGCTGTGTTATTCTGTGAGAGTTAAACTGTGTCCACTGCTGTGTTAAAGGGAAATATCGGGTCACAGAGACCCGACTGTTCTGTTTAGAAATAAGAAGACAGTTTAATCAGTTGTTTTTCATTGAACAAGGCTCCAGCTTTCTCTGTCTGTTCCTAAACAAATCTCCCTCTGCTGCTGCTTGTTAACCTTGGGTTTGATAAGACAAATGAACTCCTCGACTGGTCCTTCCTTAAGTACTAGTCTAAGCTGTGCTGAAACGCTTCAGAGAGTTGCTGGGAACTTCCAAAGAGATGTGAACTTTCCCAAGAGCTGGACACGTGTGGTCAAGAGCTAACGACCGGCGTCTTCAGCTAAGGACTGATAACAGGCTGTTATGAGTCTACTTCGAACAAGCCGAGCTCAAAAACTTTGTTTATTCCCTCCTGGAATAAGTTTATCTTGAAGTCAGAGGCCTGAAGCTGACATATTCTCTGATGACCAACGCGGAAGCCAGGAGACGTTGAAACGTAAACTAAAACCAGTTTTGGACGTGCTGGGACTAAAGGACTCTGTGCATCTGAAGGCTGGTGTCTTCCCTCTTACCGGGCTGTCGTCAAAAGGTAAAGGAGCTGTTTACAAAACGTACCTGGATTTTAGCAGAAGTCTGATGGGAAGTGTCACTCTGGTCTCATGCTCAGGATAATGTTCTTCTTAATTCTTTCCTCCTATTTCTTTTCCCTCTCAACCTAAGCTGGAAACTATATTTTTAAGCTAAAAGAGCCCACAGACTAAATATGTTAACATCCAATATTTAAGTCTGTTGTGTTAAATTTAAGTGTGCTGACGTATTTGAATTGAAAGAAAGTGAAATCATGTCAATCAAGTGTAATGGTGTTAATTTAGTTGATTTATTTTAAATAAATGATAGTGTCTCTTTGACATATCAAACTAAGTTAACGTGTCCATTGTCACTTAATGGCTCTGTTTATTTATCCATCATAAAGATCACAGAAATATTGAATAAACTGAAAAAGAAGAGAATCCGTGAAATTACTATTCAATCTGAATAAGTAAATTAAGGTAAAAAGGAGGTCAGTATTAAACTGACCCCCCCTTTAACCCCTTTACAGTTGTTATTCTTTTGTTTTTATTTGCACTTCTTGTCTGCTGTGTTGCTAGTCGAAAGTGTTCTTGTTCATTGAATATGCAGTGCATTTCCAAATCAGTTGTCTACTTTTAATGTTCTTAGAAATAAGCGTCTCTCATACAGTATGACCTATTTTCTAAAGAGTAGTCTAAGATCTATTATTCAAAACAGGTGTATTTCTTTTTTAGGAAAATTTTAGCAATATAATGGTTATGTGTATTTTAAATCTGCCTGTAAGTCGTCCTACATTTTATTTTTTCATGTTTGCATGCATTCAAGCTTGGATTAGTCCTCCTTACTTTATGTTGGTACACACTTTCCTTTGTATACTATTCATTACAAAGATTTTATGTATTTATTGTTCACACCTTTGTGAAACTCTTCTTGGTTTACAAGTCCGACATGTTTCCCTGTTATTAGCTGTAATCTTGCCAGGGGGATCAGAGAGAGAAGAGATCAGAGCTATCGCCTTGTTTACTTCTCCAATCGTTTTTTGTTCTCCGGTCCTGCTGTTTGGAAAGAAGAAACTGAGACATTCAGGTGTGCAGTCAAAATCTGGCAGAGGGGAAATGAGGAGACGATATCACTGCTGATACAGTACAAATTGGTTTTGTAAGGTTACTCACAAAACATCGCTTGTCACTCCTCCCTTCCCCCCATCTCATAACCCTCCCCACCTCCTTTGTTTTTAATCTGTCATCTCTTTTCGTTCATTCTCCCTTCGCTCCCTTTCATCCACCTTCTTTGTCTTTATTTCTCCACTCTCCAGTGAGACATTCATAAACGGAAAGCATATATTGCTGTCACTGCTAATTTCTTCACCCTTCTAAAAAACGCAGATGGCTCATCCATTTCCTTACCAGATAATGTGGTCTGGGTGCGTTTCTGCCTGAGAAGAGATGTGTTCATTACAAGCAGTTTTGTTTTCTGTGTACTTGATTGATGTAACAGTGGCATGTTGATGTAAATAATGAGATGAGAGACGAGAATCAAATGAAGGGTTGAAATTTTACTGATGCATCTAAACGCCTTACATTTTAACAAAGGTTACATCCTCTATCAAAACTGAATAAATGATGATATTGCCATACATAAAGACATCACCATGAATAAAAGTGCAGATGTTTTTGCAGCTGCAGTGTTTATTGTTTTATTTGTGATCAAACACAAAACTGAGGAGTATTTCTTTTTTATATTTAAACCCACATTGCTGCAGATGTAAAATGTTCTTTCATTTATGTTTATGTCTCACATCTGTTCACCTCATTCTTCTGCACATTGACTTGCTTTTATAGACTTGCTTTTTTATGCTGTTTGCAACGATAAACAAAACGTAGTCATTGACTGTAGCCTGCATGATTTTTCACCGCAAGGGATGCAGGACATTTACCGTGTTTTCCATAATATAGGGCGCACCTGAATATAGGTCGCACCTACGTCAAAATGTGGATTGTGTTTAGCTCTGCTGCAAATGTCTGCCACAGGAGCGCACAGCAAGGCTTTTAAGAAGATTAACACTTAAAAAACAATTATTTGTTTGATAAAAATTGTAGATTTTTGTATTACCAAAAAACATTTTCCTTTTAGATGTTAATTGCTTACCCTTAATTATTTTCCTAACTCTACCAGTCTTATTTTCTGCCAACATTGCCTAAATAAAAATAAACCTTTTCTTCTAATCCAGTGTTTTTCAACCTTTTTTGAGCCAAGGCACAGTGTTTTCATTGAAAAAATCACGAGGCACACCACCAACCAAAATTGTAAACAACGATACTCTGTATCCGCCTATATTAAATATATAGTCATTCTTATCAAAGTGTCTTGAATAGGAATGAAATAAACACAAAAATGTATTTTTATCATATCTTATATTTCTTATTTCAAATTGCACTTAACATGTCTTCAAAAATACACCCTAACAGTTCCACAACAATGTGGTCTTAAATTTAAAGAGGTTGTAGAAAACTTCAAAGTTTTTTTTTTACAAACTACAGGTAGTCCCCGACTTACGAGCGCTCTGACCTACGAGGTTCCGGACTTACGAGCTGGCGAATTTTTGGAAAAAACGCAAAAAATATCGAGTTTTTCTGTGTTTTTTCACCACAGTTCGTTAGCTAAACATGTGGACACACGTTTCCGATCATTTTTATGCACTCGTAAGCAGTTTTTCAATGAAAAACGAGTGTTTGTAGTCGCGCTAGCAAAACCGTTCCAACTTACGAGCGAAATTTCCGGACTTACGAGACACGTGGCGGTCGTTCCGAATTACGAGATTTCCATGTTACGAGCAACTCGTTGTAACGGAACTCGCTCGTAAGTCGGGGACTACCTGTATTCTGTCTACAAGCATTCTGTTAGCCATTCTCTCTACATTTTACTCACTTGTTGGATAGCTTCTACCGCATACCAAGCACAACGGAGTCGGTGTCGTTGCGTCCCCGGTAAAAGTAAATGTAAACGAGATGTAACTCTCACTGTACTGTCTCGAGCTCACGGTATCTGCATTCTTCTAATATCCACTTATACTAGGGCCTACATCTGGGTCCGAATTTTGTCCAGGGACCAGATCGGAGTTAGTATTTTTTCTTTTCAAAAACTTTTCCATCACTGTCATAGTCTTGCTAGCAGCTAGCTAGAATGCAATGCTGTCACTGCTACATGTCACGTTCATGCATCACTACTTCTCTTGTTTTAATGTGCAATGCTATGTTCCATACTGCCATCTATCTAGTGATAAGGAAATTACACCAGTTAAGTGAAATTTGATATTTTTCACGGCACACCTGACGATCGCTCGCGGCACACTAGTGTGCCACGGCACAGTGGTTGAAAAACACTGTTCTAATCCAATATGTTCCTGAAGAAAAGAACTGTCCTCTTTTGCTACAAAAAAAAAAAAAACCTTCAAAGTATTTATTGGTTTGTTGGTAGTTTTGTATGATCACAACTACAAAATATTTAAGCAACAGACAAGACTGTTTTGGTGGCTAAACAGTGGCGTTAATGATGTGAAACAAAAAAAAAAAAAACAACTAACAGATGATGGAGGATTAACTGCGTTGTATGGCAAAGTCCAGACTTTAGTGCATTATTTGGAAACATTTTTTGTGTAAAATATACAGTAGATGTATAAGATCTACATTTATGTTTTATATTAGGGTTTTAAAAATGAATTATTTTTATCTGTCCATTTAGCTTCCTTTTGGTGCTTTTGCACATTTTATTCTAGTCTTATAATTTTGCAGTCATTTGCATAATTGTATTAGTGTTTATTAAACAAGTGACCACTGTGCAACACTTAGTTTTTCTATTTTGTTTATCTTGTTGCAAACCATGTCACCATGACAAATCCCTTGTTAATTTTGAAATGCTACCTTTGATTCTGATTTAGAGTGCTGTTAGGGTCGATGAGTACATCTCAACTTGGTGTAATTTAAAATGATAATTTTAAGAATTTCATGGAAACAATTTTACATTTTTGCTTTTAATAGACCATGGCAAATGTAAACTTGCATAAAAGGACAGCAAACTGTTCATATTTGTTTTTATCATATAAATTGTTGCAATTCCCTTTTTTGCAAATAGTACCGGCACATTAGGACACACAAGTGTCTCCCCACTACGCACGCACGCACGCACGCACGCACGAACACACACACACACATTCTGGCACTGATCTCTGCTAGTAGGCATCACCATGCCAAGGTAAGGTCAGCACAGTTCTCTGTCTTGCTGTTTACCTCCTGGCTGTGCAAAGATCAAAAGCATTTCCTCATATCTATATATCTATATATATCTATATATCTATCTATATATATATGTATATATATGTGTATGTATATCTATATATATCTATATATCTATCTATATATATATGTATATATATGTGTATGTATATATATATACCGTATTCGTCGGCCTATAAGTCGCACCGGAGTATAAGTCGCACCAGCCAAATATGCCAAATTAAATGGAAAAATCAACGTATAGGTCGCACCGGCCTATAAGTCGCACCGGCCTATAGGTCGCACCTCACGTGAGCTGGTGTTTTGCCCAAAATGGACTGGCTGCCAAATTGTTTGGAAGGACTTTTGACAAGATTATCACATTAAAACTACAGTATTTTGTTTTATGTGTCTTCATTAATAAATGAACATTATTTTGGACTGGCTGCCAATTTTTTTAGAAGGACTTTTGACAAGATTATCACATTAAAACTACAGTATTTTGTTTTATGTGTCTTCATTAATAAATGAACATTTTTTTGGTATATTTTGTGTCTTTCATCATTTATCTTTAAAGATAAACACATAGAAATATATTTTTATTAGCTGACATCACAGTAAAAAAACGTCTCATTTTAAAATGATGACAGAAACAGATACTGTATTTATTTTATGGCTTTTATTTATTTATTCAAAACCATTGAAGTCTTCATCTTCTGTGTCACTGGCAAAGAGTTCTGCCAGCGACTGATGAATGGGGTTCAGCGCTGCTTCATCTTCCTCACCGGGGCTGTCAGAGTCTTCCCCCTCCTCCTCCTCCTCCTCCCCCACCTCAGCTCCTGCTGCTCCACCTGCTTCAGCTGAAGGCCCAATCTTAGCCTTCTTCAAGATTATCACATAAAAACTACAGTATTTTGTTTGATGTGTCTTAATTAATAAATGAACATTATTTTGGACTGGCTGCCAAATTGTTTGGAAGGACTTTTGACAAGATTATATTATATTTTGTGTCTTTCATCATTTATCTTTAAAGATAAACACATAAAAAAATATTTTTATTAGCTGACATTACAGTAAAAAACGTGTCTCAGTTTAAAATGATGACAGAAACAGATACTGTATTTATTTTATGGCTTTTATTTATTCATTCAAAACCATTGAAGTCTTCATCTTCTGTGTCACTGCACCATTTTTGGACCAGGCAGATGTCAACAGTGTAGGTACTGTAAAGGGTTTCTTAGCGCCCATAGCGGCCGAAACTGGTACTGCACCATTTTTGGAGCTTTTGACCAAAGTCACATTATGACCAAAATGTTGGAAAAATCGACGTATAAGTCGCACCGGCCTATAAGTCGCAGGGCTTAGAAATGTGGGCAAAAAGGTGCGACTTATACGCCGGAGAATACGGTATATATATATATATATATATATATATATATATGTATATATATATATATGTATATATATATAT
>JBBPBX010039645.1:17834-29779 GCA_038048925.1 Garcialebias charrua
GCGTCTTGAAGACCTTTCCTTTCAACCGAGCACATGCACTCTACCTCCTCATGATTCTACTTTTGATCTTAGTTGATACTGTTATTGATTTTACTTGTTTTATTACTTGTTTTATTGACATTTAATTATGTTGCACTTTGTAGCACTTTGAGATTTTCATTATTGAAAAGTGCGTTATAAATTTAATTCATTATTATTATTAATATTTTTTAACAAGTTAAAATAATATATCAAAGTAGCAAAACAGACAGATTATAGGCAGATGTAAAAAATCAAAACAGGAACATGTCTGCATTGGTTTTTGCCAGGATTCCAACAGATTCTTAAAACCATTTAGAGAGGTCAAGGCCGAGAGCTTCAGATCTTCATTGGCCTATTATAAAATAAACTGTGATTATTCACTTTTTTTTCTATTCAGATCCCTCTAGCGACTGAAGAAGGTATTATCTTGTTAGCGCAGTGGAGCTGTCTTGCTACTGTACAGGTCAGTGTGACCACAGTCCAGGTGGTGCCAGGTGCTTCCTTCTGCTCCCTGCTGAAGAGCAGGATGTAGTGCCATGCCAACCCTGTGCTTTCCTCTGACCTGCTAAACTATCTGTCAAAACCCCAGTAATATTGCCTGAAGATGATAATCCATGATCAGTTTTGGTGTACAGTAATTAACAGCAGCTTTGGAGCCGTTTGGTGGCATTCATTCATTTAGGGTTTTCATAGATTTGAGATGAATTTGGCTTGCAAAAGGCACTCAGCAAAAAGACACTTTGACTGAGCTGAATGTCTGCTGTGTTTGACATAAGCTGATATTTGACTCTAACAAGCTTTGCATTTTGTGGCTGAATGTAGCTTTTTCACAAGATTATGGGGATTTCTGAAAGTCATGTTTCATATTACTACCGTAATGCACAAATTCAGCATTTCAACCAAACACTACAATATTTTGGCAGATGCATTTTCCCAAAGCATTTTTCTTATTTACATTCAAACCACACAGAAACAAGCCAGATATGAAAGTTTAATACAAAAAACACAAACTAAAGGGTGTTTGGTGCCACAGCACAAACAGCTAGAGTTCATGTAAAACTGTCCATCTTCTAACCAATGGCATGTGGCCTATTTAGCTGTTAAGTATATTGTTATATTATTTACATACCTTGGTTATATTTTAGAAACACTGGCCTTTGCAAAACGTTTACACATTATATAAAATAAGTTAACTTGCATTTAAAGATGACTTGGTTAACTTTGTTTGAGAGTGTCACTATAAACACATTATTTTTGAGACAGGAATACTAACAGAGAACATGTGTGTTTGCTGTGTCACACACACTCATGATGCTTGGTAGACTTTTGCATAGCCAAAGGAAAGATAAGATGTGCACATCAAAAAGATTCTGTAATTGGTAAAAGTTTTCATCTTTCCTTTCAAATATAAAAATAAGGTTTTTGAAAAGTCTGTTTGATCAAAACTTATTGATTTTATATCTATCTATCTTGTAACCCTATTGAACAACCAAAGGATCAAGGTGTTCATTATAAAAATAAATAAATGTTTGAATGGTATACTGATTTTCCAAACTTAAAAAAAAAAACTATTGATAAGGTTCTTAATGTTCTAACTTTTTTATTTTTTATTTTTTAAACAAGATCTAGTAAAATGTTTGCTTTTTGTTGGTGTAGATTCTCAGTCACTCAGGATGTGGTGAGCTTTGTTTTTTCTTTCCATGTTTTATGAAGTGAGCTGAGGATTTTGGCATGTCAAGTTTCACATTCATTGAAAGTGTAAAAAAATAAAATAAATCTAGTCGACCTTAAAAGTAAAACGTTTTGCCATATTGTCTTATAAGAGCTAATGGCTCCATTTGTTTCAATACATGTACAGGTAGTCCCCGATTTACGAGCGAGATCCGTTACAACGAGGCGCTCGTAAACCGGAAATCTCGTATTTCGGAACGGCCGCCATTTCTCTCGTAAATCCGGAATTTCGCTCGTAAATTGGAACGGTTTTCGCTAGCGCGACTAAAAACACTCTATTTTCATCCAAAAACTGCTTATGAGTGCATAAAAATGATCGGAAACGTGTGTTCATATGCTTAACTAACTAACTGTGGTGAAAAAACACATGAAAACTCAGTATTTTTTTCGTTTTTTCCAAAAATTCGCAGCTCGTAAGTCTGGAACCTCGCAGATCAGAGCGCTCGTAAATCGGGGACTACCTGTAGTTACTTTTACCTTCATGCAACAAAATATCAGAGATGTGACTTCACATTTTCTCTGCAGTCATCACAACTCAGGTGGAGGTCACCAATGACCAGAATAAGTTTTTCTCGACCTTGACTTCTCTGTAAGTTGCTTCGAACATCTGCTACGTTCATGGGAAAAAAAACAATTCAGACATGTTCCCGTTTTTAGTTTTCTACATCGCTTTACAATCTAGCTGTTTCTGTTTACATTTTTAAATACCATTTTCTTTAATTTATTCTTTGCAATTTATAAACTTTATTTTATGATTGTCTACTGTTGTTTACTTTTGTCATCCTTCGTTGTTAAAATCAGGTTTCTTGTAAATTAGTCCACAAGGCTCAATGAGATTAACCTATATAAATAAAGATTGAATGAATCTCAAGCTCCATTACATGTGTTGGACCTAATTCTTGCAGCATGTATGAATTATGATGTTAAATATAACATTTTATGTGTATATGTCATAAGGTGAATACAAATCTAGCTCGTAACACTGGTGCAGCTTTGTAACATCTGTTTGCATTGGTGTGACTTAATAAAATGGAGCCAAATCAAATTTTGATGGGCTCTTCTTAGCTCCGTCTTAGTCCAATTTGTGTGAAAGAGGCTGCTGTCAATTCTGCAACCTTTTTTTGTCACTCCACTATATGTCAGTACACACTTGAACAAGAGCTGAACTGTCAGTTTTGAGCAGTATAGCTGAAATGTTCCTCATTACACCAACTCATGTATACAGTATATATTGTCTCTGAGATAACAACCTAGCTCCATTTATTCTCACTTCTATGCAGTTTGTCAAAATGTCAGTATAGGGAAACATGTCAGTTGTCATAATGCTAACAGAATGGTGGCCTTGATTACCAAAATAATTGGACCACACAGAGCAGGCTAAATTTTAGATGACAATTGGTTTAAATTGTAATAGTATTTGTACCCACAGTCACTTATGATTGGAGTTATTTAAATATGCCTAAATGTGAAGACTTTGCTTGTGTTCTTCCTTGAGGCTTCTGTATTTACCTTTGTGTCTCAGCTTCTGTGTGCTTTGTATTTTGTTTGTGTAAAGACAGTTTTCGTGTCATTTCGTGATCCGGTGTATGTTTGCCCCTCCATTGATTTAGAAAGCAAAACAAAGAACTCAAGTTGCTTCATCAAAGCTTACAAACCAGTCAGTATTTCTTTCATATGAGGCAAAAATACCAAAACTGTTTGTTTGAATATGAGTAGACGCATTAACATCCTGCTAAAATGACCTGCAGTGCATCCCTGGTTGAAGCTTTTTACCAGTACTTGGTGTGGCTCTCACTCTGTTTTCACTGCTGTTTTATTCAAAAGTTGAACAGAGGGATTTTGTTTCTTTGTACTGTGCCTAACAGGGTAGTTTTTGCTGGCTTTTCTAGATAAACTACTCCCCAGTTTCAATCAGAAGTAATGAGGCCATTTGTCTCGCAGTGCCGCTTACGAACACAGCTTATCTACGTGTTGTCTATTAGAAGTTCTTATTGCCCCAAGAACGTCCTGCTATCATTAATACGTGTCGCACAGCCATATTACCTATTCACCTCTCAGCATTCATTTGCATTGCTGTCCAGAATGCATTGGCCTTCTTGCTTAATGCATGTGCTGGTCATAAAATCAGAACATCATGAAAAAGTTTATTTATTTCAGTAATTCCATTCAAAAAGTGAAACTTGTATATTATATTCATTCATTATACACAGACTGATATATTTTAAATGTTTATTTATTTTAATGTTGATGATTATAACTGACAACTAATGAAAACCCCAAATTCAGTATCTCAGAAAATTAGAATATTGTGGAAAGATTCAATATTGAAGACTCCTTGTGCCACACTCCAATCAGCTAATTAACTCAAAACACCTGCAAAGGCCTTTAAATGGTCTCTCAGTAAAGTTCTGTAGGCTACACAATCATGGAGAAGACTGCTGACTTGACAGTTTTTCCAAAAGACGACCATTGACACCTTGCACAAGGAGGGCAAGACACAAAAGGTCATTGCTAAAGAGGCTGGCTGTTCCCAGAGCTCTGTGTCCAACACAGTAATAGAGAGGTGAAAGGAAGGAAAAGATGTGGGAGACAAGTGTACATGCAATAGGGATAACCACACCCTGGAGAGGATGGTGAAACAAAATCCATTCCATAATGTGGGGAGATTTACAAAGAGTGGACTACAGCTGAAGTTGGTGCTTCAAGAACCACCACGCACAGACCTATGCAAGACATGGGTTTCAGCTGTTGCATTCCTTGTGTCAAGCCACTCTTGAACAAGAAAAAGTGTCAGAAGTGTCTCGCTTGGGCTAAAGGCTAAAAAGACTGGACTGCTAACTTTCTTGTCTTGAACCACTTTGTCTGTGGCTGTCTGCCTGGGAGGAGTCGACGAGGGACAGGACGGCCTCCAGAAACCATCTTGGCTCCATCAAACTGGTTGGTCCACTTAAGGTGTTTACTGCTTGGTCGGGGAACAGTGTGCTGGAACTCCTCTTGACTGATGATGCGCTCTGGATGGAGGGTGAAACGTTTCTATAAAAAAGAAACTGTCCAGATGACCCGACTGAGAATTCCTGGATATGTTTCAAACGGATGCTTGATATGCTTCTTGAACTCTTCTGACTTGTTTTTTTCTTCAAACTTGCATTTTTTTAATTAATTTTCCTTTTTTGTTCAGCGGTCAAGATCGGCCCCCCACCCCCCAGAAAAGATAGGTTCATTATCTTCTCATCCTGCTGTGCAAATTGCACTGTCACTGTTCCCATCTGATTGGTTGATAATTGCCCATCCTTAACTAATGTACCTTCTAACCTTTTCACAAAGAACTTTGGATTTTTTGCTGTGTTCATCATTACTGTGAAGACCTGTCATTTCCTTCCCAAGTAGTTCCCATTGACATATATAAACCTACTGTCCCCATTTTCTCTGGTTATTAGGAATTAATGTCAGTCAGCACCCAGTACTGTATATAGGACCATGGTATATTTTTAGGGACCAGAGTCTGTGCTCTGTGCTTTAAGTCCTATTTTCTCTCACACCTAATCATGGTGTTTCTTAATTTGAAACTTGACATAACTAATTGCAGCTAATTTCTATTCGAATAATACAGATTTGAACAAACATTAATAATAACAATAAAATAATTCTAAATCAATAAGATGCAATGTCTAAAAAAATCTGAGGTCATTTCATGTATTATTTTATAACAAGAGCATTACCTGCTTTGGCTTCAAATTCTGGGTACCCGCATGTTGTCGAGTATTTTCATGTTAATTGTCATGACTTTTTTATGTGTCCCTGACATTATCACATCCTAAGCTTTTGTATGTATTGTTAACTCAATCTAAAAAAACTGTTATAATTAATTATTAATTAATTATCTTTATCAAAGCCCAAACTTTCAAGATAATTGAAACCACCTAGATCTCCAACTTCACGAGCTGCTCTTCAATCAATCAATCAATCAATCGATCAATCAATCGATCAATCAATCGATCAATCAGTCAATCAATCAGTCAATCAATCAGTCAATCAATCAGTCAATAATCAGTCAATCAGTCAATCAGTCAACCAATCAATCAATCAATCAATCAACCAATCAACCAATCAACCAATCAACCAACCAATCAATCAACCAATCAATCAATCAACCAATCAATCAACCAATCAATCAATCAATCAATCAATCAATCAATCAATCAATCAATCAATCATTTATAGAGCCCTTTTCAGCAGCCAGAGGGTGCACAAAGTGCTGAACAATACAGAAGTAAAAAACAATTAAAAATAAAAAAAAACAGCCAGTTAAAAAACAATTAAGACATAACACACACTAAAAACAGTTGGGTTAAAAATAACCCAATATGGGTTATATTAAACCCAGCTGCTGGGTTATTATAGGACCAGCCCAGCAGTAGTTAATTTGACCCAGCATGTTGGGTTGAACCATTATAACCCAACGGTTGAGTTAAAATATTCTACCCAAATGCTGGGTCAAATTAACTGCAAATTTGGGCAGTTTCAACCACACATATGTGTTATATATTCTACCCATATGCTGGGTCAAATTAATTAAAATTCTGGGTTGTTTCAACTACATTATTTGTTATTTAATCTGCCCATATACTGGGTCAAATTAATAAAAATTCTGGGTTGTTTCAACTACATTATTTGTTATTTAATCTGCCCATATACTGGGTCAAATTAATAAAAATTCTGGGTTGTTTCAACTACATTGTTAAGTCAAACTAATTAAAATTGTGTGTTATTTTACCACATTTGTTCAGTTAACTATCCTAATGCTTGGTCAAATTAACCGAAATGACAGATTAGTTATAACACAGTACAATGTTTCAGAAAATAAATTGCTAGACTACCCATTTCTATACTCAGTTCAGGAGCAAATCTCTTACAACATAATCCTAGATGTGGTCATGCAAAGCACATGATGCAATAAACACGTAAACAATACTGGGATTTTTACAAGGTGCTGCCTTGTAATTTATTAAAACTTGATGTCAACAATGTAAAAACTAATTATTGAAAAAGTTCAAATTATTGAAATTAAAACAGTAATGTAACACTTCAAATTAGTGTCATTAAAACAATGCTTAACAACTAAACATTTAACAGGTCTAATGTCAAATTGTCCTTGAGGTTCTTAGTTCTCTTGGCATGCAAATATTCTAGTTTGAAGAAACTTTACCAGTTTGGACTCCCCTCCTGGCACTTCATAGACCACACACTGCAGAAGTTCCCACACATGTTCACATTCCTTTGGGTATTTAATGTCCAAGATAAAGAAGGCCTTGAAGCAGACATCAATGGCCTGAAGCAGAGTATCGTGCTCGAAAGCCTGTCCAGCAGTGATGACAAAGGTCTGAGATGTATGCTGATCATCATTTCCCAGTGTCAGAGCGTAGAGGTAAGGTCTGGATACCATAGCCTCATGGAGGTACTCCACCATATTTGTTCCAGGCTAAAAAAAAGAGAAAGAATACATAAGAGTAAGTGAGTGTAAGAAAGGACCAAATGATAGTTTTCAGATAAAGGTTAGGTTTCCCAATTAGATGTACTGTAGGACTTACAGGCTTATGATCGATGAAGGCCAAGCTGCATTCTTTAATGGTGTGGCGAACCATTTTTGCACCACGGCCACGGCCAACTTTGTAAGCGGTTGGAGGAAGCAAGGCTGGCAGCTGCCTCAGAGCAAGTTCCCCAACAGCATCTGTATGAAGAAGACACAGGTATCAATATAAGGGCTGGGTTAAAAAAATAAAAGAAATTGATTTAATTGATCTTGGATTGATTTCATTTAAATTTGGGAAAATCTATTCACAGGACATGAGACCAATTGTTCCACATTGCTTTTTGTGTGTGCATTTCTGTATTGTGTCACTCCTGGATTGCTTAAAGATAACAAAGAACTTTGTTTGCAAAGATTTGGTGTGGCGCTTGAACCAAACAATGGTATGTAAACATCTGACTGAAACACTTCTCCCAGGCCTGTATAAATGTGTGAAAAACGACATTCTAACAAAATGTTTTAGTTTTGTTACAAATATTATTTTTATACTTCAAGAAATGTCTTAATGAAATAAACAGTGATGAAATGTTTTAGTTTTATTATTTGTTTTACTAAGGTATAGTAAGTTTTAATAAGTTTATTGAACATGACAGAAGCTAACTGAAACGTTACAAATATACAGTTTTCATACGCTCAAAAGTGGGCAGAAGTATACTTTTATTAACACACCTCTGCTCCTGCAACCTCATTCCCATCACTTCCTATTTTTCAAGAAAATTATTAATTTCTTAAAAATTAATGCATCCAACAACACTGTTACCATCAAATCCTTTATAATTTAAAACCTTTGAAACTTGTGACAGTCTTGTTTCAAGATTAAACTGTTTAATTTACAAATTTGCTCTGAAAACCTGTTGTTTATGGTGAAGAGAAAAAAATAAAGTGATATTGCATTTTACAACAAAGTTGAATCGTTTTCATTATTTAAGAGCAGAATTCAAATTGAATCAAATTGTGATTAATCGATTCAGAACCTTGTGATTCAAAACTGAATTTAGAATTGGCCATGATGATACCTAGCCCTAATTAATATGGTGTGGAATGGTATTCCTGTGATTCTATTTAGTATCTGTGGTTTTGGTTCTTTTGGCGACACCTACAGGTGATTCTGAGAAACTTCATGATGGGAAAATAATTATTATTCCCACCAAACACACATGATTAACAATTATTACATCCACATGGACGCAATTAGAATATAACCTGCAAAGAATATAAAAAACAGAAAGACTGAATAGTTTTGCACAGCTTAAATTCTTGTTATTTGTTCATTTTTAGCTATTTTAGCAGTTGAAGAACGTGATGCATGATGGGACAAGACGACATTCCTCTGTTCCAGGGTATATTTAAATGAAAACAATGTTTTTCTTGTTTTTAATTCATTCCAGATTTGAAGAACACAAGAAAACTATTTAAAAAAAAACACATAGTAACTCAAATTCCACTTTTTAAAGGACCAATGAAAACACTGACAAGGAGAAAACAAAAAAAATCAAACGAGCTTAAAAATCAAATTAGAATCTGGTTGACAATCATGACACCCCAAAAAAATCTCAAAGACTTTTTACTAAAAACACTCACTCTTCCAGAGCTCGAGTCGTCTTTCAAACTGGGAAATGACTGAACCAAATCCGATGCCAGGGCCTTTTTGGTCTCTGATGAAGGACTGTAACACAAAAAACAGTTACACAGAAATAGTGAAAACTAGTTTAAATGTATAGTTTCTATACAAATACTATATGACAAATACTTATGATTACCGATTTATTTAAATGATTATTAATTAACTGAAAATGTCTAGGCTATTTTTGTTCTAGTCTATAACCCAGGTCTATGCCATGTACTGTTGCTATACAGCTGGGTATTAAATAAAAAACTCTCAAATGTTTTTTATACACAACCCTTACTGCTTTGTTGCCAATTAATCTAATTAGCTGCAAAATGCTCCCCTACCAAAATTACCTTTTAATAAAAATGGTAAAATTTCTTGGTTTAATCCTTTTAATAAAAATATACAACTTAATATAACATTTGTTTTAATCAAGAAATGTGATTTTTAAGCAGCTATTTAGCACAATTTAGAGCAGGTGGAAGAAGGACTGAGCACTGATCAAGGTTAACAGTGCCACATGCTTAAACTTCACAGGCCTCTCTCCACTGCAGGCACTCTAAAGTGACAAATTTGAAGTTTTATTAGCATATTTCTCTATAAAGATATTGTTTGAGATTTATGTGAAGTTGTCAGAAGACATAAATTAAAAAAGAATGCAGTCAACTCCCAAATAATCACTATGAGTAGCAATGCAGACATGACATGCTGTGGATGTCAAAAATATATTTTAATATAACAAAAATATATTTCTTACCTTTAAATCTTTCTACAAAGTCTGTCAGCTGCCACTTTGTCAACGTGTTGATGACAAAGCTGTCCATTTATCTGAAACAAATAATAAACGAATTTATACACTCACCAGCATGTCAGGAACAAACTAGCAGTTATTTTGGGACATGGAGAAAGTTCTATCAGGACATGTTACCGCTGATATCCAGGCCATTCATCTCCCTTTTAGGTTCGACGCGACACATGAGCAGAGCACACTCACGCTGCTTCCAGCAGGAAACAGAAACTGAAAGTACGTTTTCTACTTTCAGGTCGTGTGACATTACATCCAATAACACAGCATGTTTAGACCATTGCAAACCTTCTTAGATTCTAACAAACAAACTAGAGACAGAGCTTCTTTTAATAAGTTTTAAAAAAAATGGCGATTTCTTTTCCCACAATGCTGTGCGCAGTTGCACCGCGGACCAGTGACGTCACGCTCCAAAGCTTGCGCTAGCAAGCATACACGAGCTAAGCTAAGCTAACTAAGCTAACAAATTAGCCTGCCGGAGAACAAACCAGTTAGTTAGCTGGGAAACTCAAAATAAACATGACC
Source organism: Garcialebias charrua (assembly GCA_038048925.1). Classification (NCBI taxonomy): domain Eukaryota; kingdom Metazoa; phylum Chordata; class Actinopteri; order Cyprinodontiformes; family Rivulidae; genus Garcialebias; species Garcialebias charrua. The sequence goes on from JBBPBX010039645.1 coordinate 28,113, forward strand.
ATACAGTTATGTACATTATAAACTAAGTTCATTCGACAAATGGCCAACAGAAAAGCTGAAAAGCTTTTCTGATAGCTTAAATGATAGCCATTTAGCCCTTATCATTTAAGCGCTAAATGGCTAGCTATGTTGTAGCTACCTAAACTAACAAGCCTTGATCGAGAATAAAAATGAATTACATGTACTTTAATATGTAACACAACACAGACACCATGAATTAGATATATAATGTGCACAAACCTTTTTTCAATGATTTGCTTCGCCTTAAAGATGATCAGTCAACTTCTCTCCAGCACTTGTGTGAGCTCAAGGAGCATCAAGCCCAGTGTTGCCAGGTGAGAAATGTAGGATTATCGTACTAGAGCCCTAAAATTATCGTATTTTGAGGGAAATTATCGTACACCCGTCATAAACAAAATAACAAGTATGCTCTATAGTCACTCTGTTGTTGAATAGCGTCTAACAGGCACTCCCAACTTTGTGGCGTCAGTACTGGTGTGAACCAAAGACAATAATACGCATTAATGTCTGGTGGCAACTAATGAGCCCCTCCCCCTCTTCTCCACCACCGAGCTGAACAGGAGAACAGGAGATTCTTAAAAAAAAAAAAACTAAATCTGTAAAATTAATTTAATAACTCAACTAAATTCTGTCTATTAAGTATGTATTTTCAAGGAAATAATAACTTGATCTTTAACTTTACTGATATCACAACTAAAAACATCCCTAATTGTAAATTTAATATTCATTTTATTTCTTTTTGGAAATGCTTTCTTCCTGTTTCATACCCTGAACATTCCATAAAGACATGTTGAACCGTTTCAGGGAGATTGCTGGTGCACATGTCACAAAAAAGTCCTGTTGCATGCTTTCTAATTATTTTAAGAGATAAGGCCTGTGTGTTCGTTCTAATGCGAGTAAGTTCCTGTTTCTTCCTGCTTTCCTTGTATATCCTACCTTTTTTGTTGTGTAAATGTCTTCCTGTATCAGTAATGTCCCAGTTTTCCTGTCATATTTTCTTAATATATTTCTTTATTATCATTTAACGTTCAACTTTATATAAAAGTTCTATCATTTTCATCACTTCTTCTGGACCGGTGTCACTCTGCTTTTTCTAATGCATGGGGCGGGCGCAGCGGACTATTCAGCCAATCATGGCCGTTTTTCTGCATATACGTCACTCTTATGTCGCATTTAGAAAAGCACGATTGGCTGGAATTTCAAGATGCCTTCAGGGTTCACAAAAAAACTCCGACAGAAAGTCGCGACCGGCTGATGGAAACCGATCACAACTACACGTTCACAGAATGGTCAAATTATCGTATTTTTGGCCTTTTTCGGGATTATTGATAGTACATCGTACAGAGGGCAAAATTATCGTACAAATACGATAATTATCGTACACCTGGCAACACTGATCAAGCCTATCTCAGTGACTGGGGTTGCGGGCGCAGTTTGGTGGAGGAGGAGCACGTCTTGTCAACGTGATGACGTTCCAAGCAGAAAATAACCCAGGTGCTGGGTCAAGCGATAGAAAATAACCCTGGTGCTGGGTCAAGCGATGCATGTTGTGTTGATGAATTTTGAATAAGAGGTTAACCCAGCGGATGGGTTGCACAAAAACAACCCAGTTCCCATAAAAATAACCCAACTCCCATAAGAATAAC
>JBBPBX010039646.1:6106-16377 GCA_038048925.1 Garcialebias charrua
TTTTCTGAAATCTGCTTCAGGGAACTTACTATCTTGCTATTTTTAGCTTTTAGCTATGGCTTTGCTAATTGTAGCTTTTTGGCATGATTTTACAAATTGTAGCTTTTCACTATGGCTTTGCTAACTGTAGCTTTTAGCTATAGCTTTGATAAATGTAGCTTTAGCTATGGCTTTGCTAACTGCAGGGACTGAGAGAAACGCAATTTCAATCCTGTGTATGTCCTGTACATATTGCAGTTCTGACAATAAAGTTGACTTTTTTTAATTTCCATTTATAGATGGCCTCCCTTCACACCTTATAGCCATCCTCTCACTCCAATATGTATTTTTTTTATTTATTTATTTTTATTTATTTTATTTATATTATTTATTTTATTTATTTTTTTAATAGAGAGAAAGAAAGAAAAGAGAAAGTGAGACAACAAAACAACAATTATCCACAAAAAGAGCACAAGGCAAACACACCAAACCTCCGTCCACAATCCTGCAAAGCACATGACAGAACACAGCAACGAAACATACAAGCATAAAGACTGATAATATTCATGACCTTGCATTAGATTTCTATATATAAACATACCCATACCTACAAATATATATACAGTATACATACATATATATTTATATTCATTTATATACCCATCTACATATATCTACATATACATCCCTACATCCATTTGTGTGTGGTTGTGAGCATGCATAAGTGAATAAGCTCGGCTCGCTGGTGGGTTGGGGGTTCATATGCTGGGGGGTGGGTGTCTGGGGGCGTGACTGGTGGCCAATGGGAGGGGGCGGGCAAACCCAGCCTGGGTGTCTAATGTGTTATGTGTTCTGAAAGTTGTTAATATGAAGGGTGGGTGTAGTATTTCTTCTGGGGTGGGGATTAAGTGGATGTCCTTGATGATGGTCTTGGACTATGCTTGGCCGGTGTGCGGGCCCTGGTTGGGGCCTGTTCTTGGTGCTTCCTGGCTCTGTCGGCGGTTGGGCGGGCGCTCTTGGCCGTGTCGTCCATGTGGGATTTTGTGTCCTCTTGGACGGCGGGCTGACTGCGGTTCGCAGGGGTCACGGCGGCCCTGGTGGGTGTGGGCTGTTGGTTCTGCTGTTGGCGGCCCTCGGGGCCGTGTCCCTCTCTGGTCTTGGCTCAATGGCCTGGCGGTCGGAGAGGTGTTTCTTTTTCCTCGCTCCTTGGGTGGACCTTGGCGAGCTGGGGGGGTACGCAGGGTCAGCGGGGGAGCTGACTCGCTGTGGGAGCACTGTTCCTGCAGATATTTTTCTCCCCATCCCTCAACACGCACCTCCGCCCTCTTCATCTTAAATTAATACATGTAGGGAATTTGAGTCTCGGGTGTGCTGCAATGGTTCTACATCTCTGTTGTTCAGAACACCTGGGACTCAATTTTATATACACTTTAGACATTCATTCATAAACTTCTTCATAAAAGTCACATATAGGGAATGGATTGAGCACTATGGCTATGGGTGGCGGGATGACACCAATCTCACCCCCATGCCTATGCTCACTCAACATTATGCATTTAGACAATTAGGGCTTGGGTTAGAGTTGGAGTGGAGGGGAAACTGGTACAATGCCAGCCTTTGCTCCTTCTCTTTCCTTTTTAAGTACACTTTAGAACAACACTCACCAACAGTACATTTGGGGACGGGGGTGTGTGTGTCGGGGTCTTGATTTGTTAATTTCAATTTTATTTATTTATGTATTTATTTATATATATATATTATTTATTTATTTTTCTCTTACCCCCCTGGTTGCCTGGCGGACATTCTGGGGGTGGGCCGTCAGGGGTTGTGCTGGGGTGTGGGGGGGTTCGGGGCCTGCGGGTTTGCCGTGGGCGGGACTGGCAGTGCGCTCCCCCTGGGGCTGCTTGGGCTCGGGTGTCCTGTCCTGTCCTGTCGGCGGGGCGCGGGGTGGGCCGGATCTTGGATGTCTGCTGCTCTCCACCCCAGAATGAATGGGCCTACCTCCTGGGTTTGGATGTGGGCTGCCCCATGTAGGGAGCAGGTACATGTCTTGGACCTGGGGGGTATAGAGTGTGCATCGGGATTATGAATGGAGCGTGTCGTTATTGTTTGTCTTTCTATGACTGAGGGTGAGGATGAGGGTGGGTCTGAATGAGTGTGTCTGTGTATGAATGTTTAAGTGTCAGGCTGGGACTTGGACTGCCCCCTCTCTGATACTTCTGAGGCTACCTAGTGTCGCGCTCCTGCCACGTGGCCCCCTGGTGGGTGTTCCTCTGCCTGCGGGCGTGCTTGGGACCCTCACTATCTGGGGCTGGGCGCTTGGGCGTTTGTCGGCTCGGCCTGGTGGCTGCCTGGTGGGGCTCGGGTCCTCTGGTCCTGTCGGGTCTGGACCTGAGGGGTGGGCGTCCCCGGTGCCCGAGCATCGGTGACCGGCCCTGGGGCTACATCGGTGCAGCGGGCTCCGGCGGGGGCCTGTGTATTTGTCGCTGTTGACCCCGGGGGGTCATTGTGTGTGGTCCCTGGTGGGGTTCGTCCGGTTCTTCCCCTTGGTCGGATCTGGGGAGTGGACGAGTGGCTCGTCCTGTTCGGGTGGTCCTGGGGACTCTGGGCTCGGGGTCCTTCCTGGGGTCTTGGTAAATGGTAAATGGTAAATGGAGCTTATTTATATAGCGCTTTCCAGCCCCCTGTGAGGAGCCCCAAAGCGCTTTACAATACCAGCCATCCACCCATTCATTCAGACATTCATACACCGGTATAGTGGTAGCCTGCCTTGCAAGGCGCCATCCAGTCCTACCGGGATCAACTCGGGGTTAAGTGTCTTGCCCAGGGACACAACGACACATGGTGGGCGGATGCGGGATCGTCTTGGGCTTTGATCGCCCTTTCGTATGTCTCGGGCTTTGGGGGGACGGATCTCTGATGCTTCACAATCGCTACTAAATGTTCTATTGGAGGAACCTTATTCACTTATGCATGCTCACAACCACACAATAAAGTTGACTTTGACTTTTGACTTTGACTTTGCAGCTTTTAGCTATGGCGTTGCTAACTGTAGCTTTTAGGTATGATTTTGCTTATTGTTGCTTTTAGCTATAGCTTTGCTAACTGTAGCGGCTATGCTAACTGTAGCTTTTGGTTATGGTTTTGCAAAATGTAGCTTTTCGCTATGATTTTGCCATTTTAGTTTTTCATGTTTTCATTCTTTAGGCTACTTTGTTATTATCTACTGTTTTGCTGAATTTAACTCTATAGCAAATGATTTGTTAATTTTGGTTTTAGTCACTGTTTTTCTTAGTTAAAGGTGCTATCTGTAGTTTTTGAACACGCTGGCACTTAGAAACATTTTGAACAGAGACACGTTTCTGGTCCCTCCTCACTCAGAGCCATATATGACTTAACTCCACCTCGCTCGCGCTGCAGCCTGGATGATCCGCCTCCACTACTTCCCGTCTCAGGCGCTGCAAAGTTCTGTGATTATATGTTAATAAAACGTTCTAAAAAATAAAATAAAACCATGGAGCACTGGTCCCAGTGCTCCCCCAAAAGTAAACAGGTTTTTCATGATAACAAACCACAGATTGTGTCCAGCTAGAACAGTGACTCTGATCGGTTCACGGGGAGTTCTGCTCCCCCTACCCCTCAGGTTGAAAACCCTGGCGCTTGGGCGTTTGTCGGCTCGGCCTGGTGGCTGCCTGGTGGGGCTCGGGTCCTCTGGTCCTGTCGGGTCTGGACCTGAGGGATGGGCGTCCCCGGTGCCCGAGCCTCGGTGACCGGCCCTGGGGCTACGTCGGTACGGCGGGCTCCGGCGGGGGCTTGTGTATTTGTCGCTGTTGACACCGGGGCGTCATTGTGTGTGGTCCCTGGTGGGGTTCGTCCGGTTCTTCCACTTGGTCGGATCTGGGGAGTGGACGAGTGGCTCGTCCTGTTCGGGTGGTCCTGGGGACTCTGGGCTCAGGGTCCTACCTGGGGTCTTGGGCTTTGATCACCCCTTCGTCTGTCTCGGGCTTTGGGGGGACGGGTCTCTGATGCTTCACAGTCGCTACTAAATGTTCTATTGGAGGGACCTTATTCACTTATGCATGCTCACAACCACACACAAATGGATGCAGGGATGTATATGTAGATGTATGTAGATGGGTATATAACTGAATATAAATATATATGTATGTATATTGTATATATATTTGTAGGTATGGGTATGTGTATTTATAGAAATCTACTGCAAGGTCATGAATATTATCAGTCTTTATGTTTGTATGTTTAGTTGCTGTGTTCTGTCATGTGCTTTGCAGGATTGTGTACGGAGGTTTGGTGTGTTTGCATTGTGCTCTTTCTGTGGATAATTGTTGTTTTGTTGTCTCACTTTCTCTTTTCTTTCTTTCTTTCTTTCTCTCTATTAATAAAAAAAAAAAAATACATATTGGAGTGAGAGGATGGCTATAAGGTGTGAAGGGAGGCCATCTATAAATGGAAAAAAAAAAAAAAAAATTGAAAACCCTGAGATGAGCAGAGAACCACACAAGGTAGGTGTTCGCTCTCTAGGTGAACCAAGATGGTTCAGATCGAACCAAAAGAGTTCTCACCTAGGTCTCACAGTGGGTGAACTTCGAGAGAAGTTGATGTCTGGGAACCGTGACCCTTTGAAAAATGGTCTGTCCCGACATGTACCCCCGAGAAGCGGCCCTCCTGCCCCTGCCCCTCGAGCTGCACAGTTCGAGACATGCAAAGAGTCACACAAGCTCCAGATTAAGGAAACAACGCCTCCGCGCGCGGAAGTGACTGAGGTGGTAAGTTGTTTGTCAAATGAGTTGAATGTTACAGTGGTTGACCAAGCTGACACAACGTGTAACGTTGTCCTTGATGATAACACAAACAACGTTGTTCAACCTGACGAAGCGACGTGCAACACTGCCTTTTTCAACAACTTAGTGCACACAGTTGATGATCAGCGTCCTGAAGATCAAGATGCTGACAGCAAACAAATTGCTGAAAATCCACGTCCTGAAGGTCATGAGGCAGACAGCCATCATGATACTGACAGCGACGAAGATTACACAGACAGAGTCACACGTACACAGAAACGTGTGAAAAAAACTAAACGGTTTCTGTGTAACTTTATAAAAAGGGGGATAGCTAAGAGAGCTTACCTGCCACTCACATTGGAAGGGGTCCTCGCGCAAGAAGCACTCCTGGTTTGCGGCTCAGACATGTCTATCATGTCAGCCGAACTGTTTGAGGAGCTAAGGACCGCCGCTAACGATGTTGACAAATAAAGTTTGGACATGAAGGGATCATTCCCAGTACCGTGTGGGCGGGTGATCGTGTAATGTGGGAACGTGGAGCTGGTTCATCAGGCACGTTTCTGTCTGGTGTCCCTGTTCGCCGAGGAAGCCCTGTGTCTGACCGCCTGGTGGGGAACAAACCTGTTTTTTCTCCATGCGTGCTCGGTGCTCGGTTGGCCCGGCGGGGGTCTCTGCCGAGGCTCCTCCTCGTATGCTGGCCGCTTCTACGGTGGGGCACGCGTTGCCGAGCGGTGTCGAGGCTGCGCAGGTCTGCCTCCAGCAGACTCCCTTGGGGGGGCGAAGCTTCTCCGGGGAATGCCCACCCGGAGAGCTTCGGCCTGTCTGCGCCTTTGGTCCAGCTTGGTCTGAATTCGCTCCAAAGCTTTACCAAATAATCCCGTCGGCTCTATCGAGTGGTGGAGAAAAGGCACCTTTTGTCCCTCAGGGAGATCCGTTAAAGTCATCCACAGGTGGCGAATCGCGATGACCACTTCCGCCATACCTCTGCCTTGAGCAACAGCGGCTGTCCCTATTATGCGGAGCACAAAGTCTGTTGCCCTACGGGCTTCATCCAGCAAGTCGGAGGCAGCCTGCTTGTCCGTCGTTACCTGCAGCTGTTGCAGCTTTTCCGCTAGATAAGCCTGCATCAACGCGGACACGTTCATGGCGCGCGCCGCAAGTCCCTGAGCTCTGTAGCACTTCTCGAGTAGAGACGCTGAAGCTCGACAAGCCTTGCTGGGGAGAGTTGGTTTTGTCCCGGATGACTTAGGAGCTAGGTGAGACGCTAGTGTGTCCTCAATTTGAGGCACGTTAGCTATTCCCACCTCATCCATCCCATCGACGTCGAGGAACTGTGAGAGGGGAAGGAGCATGGGGGCTCTTGGCTGAGCCCAGGTGCGAGTTAGTTCTGTGAGGAAGTCCGGGAACACGGGCATCCTTTGCCTCGTGGCGGCCTGCTGCTTCGAGTAAAAATAGTTTCCTGCCAGCCTCGTGACCTGTTGGCGAGGCGGAGGCTCGGGCCATGGGATGTGCAGCGCGTCCGTTGCTCTGTGGCACAGGTTGAACAGAGCAGGGATGGAAAAGTCTGTTTCTGGGAGCACAGGTACCAGGGTCTGGGAGAGATCTTCTCCCTGATCCTCCAGTTCCACGTCTGCGTCCTCCGCTGAAAATTTGCCCGAGGCTGAAATCGAGATCTCGTCCTCGTTCATCGTGTCTCGGGTGTCAAACTCGACTGTTAAGTCCACCATAGGAGCCAGCACGTCAGGGCTGTCGCCCCATGCGGCTTGTGCGTTGTCGTCCAGAGCCATGTTCTCGAGCTCCGGCGTGGGAGTGAGAGGCTCCGTGGTGTCCACATCCGCTGGTACTGCTGAAGTGCCCATGGCTTTGGCGACGAGGTCAACCCGGTGCCGCAGCACCGCATCCCGCATCACGCTGCAGTGTGGGCAAAAGTCGGGCGCATCCAGCGCTGTTTTTGCGTGCAACATTCCCAGGCAGACAGGACAGGACTCATGGGTGTCCGTCGCCGCGAGGGAGAAGCCGCATCCTTTGGGACAGGCGTGTGAAGTCGGGCTCGCTGTCCCGCTGGTTTTTCTTGGAAGTCTTGTCTTTCGCTTTCCTTTCTCCGGAGGCATGTCCGAGATACGGCGAGCGAGTCCTTCCAGAATCCTTTTTATTTTTCCTTGAAATGTCTCCTTCGTCGCGTCGCTTTCGTTGGCTAGCTCGCTAGGAGTTAGCAAGGTAGCTTTTTCTTGTGGCGTAGTTAGCGCCGTCGAGCGAAGCAATCTGTAGAGAGAGGAGAAGAAAATACTTTGGGGTTAAGAGAAAATGTGCCGGACTAGCTTTTGCTAGTCCAGCAATACGCAGGAATAATTCTTTGTGCGCTCTGTGCAAGGAGCAAGCTCACCTCAAGTTGAGCGATGAAGCAACAGAGAAGTCCCGCAAAGAGGTAGTTCAGGTTTAGCAAGGTGGAGAAAGATGGATGGGCGTCAGCCGCTTAAGTATCCAGAGGGCGGGGCCTCTGGCATGGCGTTGACGCCCCTGCCATAAAGGTGTGAGTATATTCCTTCAGGTAATCGCGCGGGGGCGCAATTCCCATAGCAAGTATGTTGCATCGAGAGACCAGACTGAAAGGGAACACCCTGAAATCAGCAGAGCTTCACGCAGCCACTTTGGACATGATTTAATAATTTGCTCGTGACTTCCTCATTTCTGTCGGTGGAGGTCTGGAATGCTCCGCCTCCACTACATCCCGTCTCAGGCGCTGCAAAGTTATGTGATTTTATGTTAATAAAACGTCCTAAAAAATAAAATAAAAACATGGAGCACTGGTCCAGCAACACAAAAACACCCTGAAATCAGCAGAGCTTCACGCAGCCACGTTGGATATGATTTAATAATTCGCTCGTGACTTCCTCATTTCTGTCAGTCGAGGTCTGGAGGAAGAAGCGATCACTTGACTTTTGGCAAAAAAACAAAAGAAAAGTCCAGAGCAGGGATGAAGAAGGGATATTTAATACATTTGTGTCACATACAAAACAGTTTTGCATCGCTTTGCAATTATTTCAACGAGAACCTGCGCGGCCGCTGCAGGGTTGACAGGCGGGGGCTGTGGGTTAGGGGGTGAGAAGTTAGAAGCTCTGTTTTTATTGGCTGGTTAACCGCGGGGCGCTCTGGTTTTTATAAATGCTTTTATTACCACCGGGAGACGCCAGAGGACTATAGTTTTTTTCAGATATTACCTGTCAAACATCAATATATCAGGAGATAGTGGCCGAGTGAAGAAATATGTTTAAAAAATAAGTTACATACTTAAGCTTTAAAGCTTTTAAACCTTTAGCTATGTTTTTGCTAGTTTTTGTTGTTTTGTTCATTTACTTTTAAATACAGTCTTGTTCATTTTACCCCTAAACTAAAGCTTATTTTTTAATTTTAGTTATGTTTTTTTTCCCCCACATTTTAGTTTTAGCTTTAGGTTACCGTTTTAATCATTTTAGCTTTTAGTAACAATTTAGCTAATTTGAATTTTTAGATGCAGTTTCACAAATTTTAACTTGTTGCAAAATTTTAGCAAATTTTTAGCTTTCAGTTATTTTGTGGATTTACATTTTTTTAGCTACTGTCAAAGTCAACTTTATTGTCAGATCTGCAATATGTACTGTACAGGACATACACAGGACCGAAATTGCGTTTCTTTTTACTGTTCACATTATTCAAAAAATTCCAGCAGACGTTCGGCTCTCGGCGTTTACACCACGTGTCCAGAAAATTACTTTTCTTCAGCTGTGAATTTGTAACTTTCCGTGATTTCGTTACTTCTGATAAACTGACTTTTTCCTTTTTTTGTTTACATTTGTCAGCACCGCAAAGACTAAATCCACACCAAATCTAAATTTGGTGCATCGTGTAATTTAGTTTGCCAAAAAAAATTAACAAATTCTGCATCAAGCAACAGGACACAAAGCTGAAAATTATAATTTGTGTTGAGCATAAGCCAGCTTGTCATCGACCCCAGTGAGATGTCTGTTTCTGACTTTGTTAGTGCACTGCACACACACACACACACCCGTCCCATCCCTGTCTCATTCAGCACAGATTACATCTGTTTACCAATGCTTGTCTGCTTCAGTTACATGTGCTGCCCAGCGAGGGTCTCCAGAGGTCCGCCACGCTGCACACAGGCACATGCTCCAACACGGTGCTGGATGTCGCACAAAGGCTCTCGTGAGATGGGATCAAGTTTCAAACCATGCTCATCCTGAAGCCGACAAACAAAACTCTGTGACCCTGAGCGGAGATCCAGCTGGTATCTCATAGTGCGTCGCTTGTGTTGGAAAGAATGTGAAAGATGGAGGCTACATGTGAACTCGTGGAGCAGCAGCACCTTCAGCAGCCATACATCATGTGTGTATTACAGCTCTGCCTCACAGTGTAAATGACAGTGTTTGTCTATGTCTGCCTCTCACTATCTCACACCACCCACTCCTTCTGATAAAAAAGTGTCTTTCCCTCTCTTTAACCCATCTCTCTCTCACAGTCTTGCTCATGTGATGTCCATTTTACTTGCTTTTCTCCCTCATCCCCCTTCCATCTCCATTTTATTCTAGCTTCTCCCTCTCCAACATCCATCCTGCCCTTGGATACAGCTGGTAATAAGTCACTCTGCTGTAATTTAGCCTTTCCAAAGGACCGTAATAATGGGGATCAGAGGAAGGCTAAGGTGGATGTGAGATGAAGGGGGGGTCACCTAGAAAGAAAGCCTTTCATGAGGCTTTATTACAGCAAGCCAGCGAGGGAAAAGAGAAAAACTGTCCAAAAGCTCTTCAGAGAGAACAAGAGAAGCTAATCAGGTTAGGACTTTATGATAATACAGCTAAAAGATGTTGGATTATTTTTAAACAGATACTACAACAGGCAAAACAAGAAAAAATATTTGCTCAAGAAATTGAAACTGAGTTGTTAAAGCTAAAAGAAGCAGAACACCAGCTAAAAGACAAAAGTAGCAAAATGCACACGCTCGGTGAAAGTGGTAAAACTCTGTCCAAATGCTAACAGATGGAGAACATGAGCTAAAAGGTGCAAATCCCTAGCAAAATAATGAATGCTAGCTACAAGTACCAAAAGGCTGCCCAAAAGCTAAAAGGCGCAAAAAGGTCCTTAAAGCTTCAAACATAAAGACCCAAAAGCTAATAGCAGCAAAAGGCTAGCTTAAAATTAAACCAATAACTACGAATTTAACGTAGCACAAGACAAAACTAGAGTACATTTACTGAAGCAGTTTTGAATGTGAGCAATGTTTTTCAAGGAATTAAAAAGATCTTAATGTATTTTATATGGGGAAATTGTAAATAATGTTAAATATTTTTGTAAAGTATAAAATAAAATAAAACATCACATGAATTATAATTGTGTGTGTACACACACACACACACACACACACACACACACATATATACACGTATACAGTATATATTTTTTATATATATTTTTTATATATACTGTATATATATACAG
>JBBPBX010039647.1:0-15036 GCA_038048925.1 Garcialebias charrua
AGCGCTTTCTATGGCTGCTCACTGCACCACCTGGTAGGTGGTTGGGTTAAATGCAGAGACGAATTTCGTCTGTGTATGGGAAACATACGCAGATGACAGGAATAGACAATTATTATTATTATAATTATATATATATGCTCCTTTCAGCAAATTTTTGAAAGTACAGAGCTATATCTCAAGTCTCTCTCTGGTGTAAGAAAGCAACTCTCACCTGAAGAAGCAATGCTTTTGGAATGTGGAGGGTATTTGTGGGGGGAGTATGGTTCTCAGTGTGGGGGAGTGATCCTTTGTTTTGCCCTACTGGAGGTGATATGCTGGAGAAGAAAGGAAGGAATGTTTACTATTCAAACCCACAAACAAAGACCTCCAGCCCCAGGGGCCCAAACACCTAATGGAAGGTGAATACTTTAAAATTGTCATTTGACAAACTCACAGTAGTTATAATAGTAGTCTGAATTTCCTGGGTTTTCCAGTGTTAAACTGACAAATACCAAAAAGTTGTTGTTGTGTGGAAGAAGAAAAAAAAATGAAATGGTTCAGAGCTGAAGACACGGCAACAACAATAAAGAAAAAAAGATAGCACAACTTCACACGAGTCAAAACAAAGGAGGCTGACACAACCTTCAGGGCGATGGGGGGGATTCAACCCTCCCCCCTGTGAAACAGTCAAACACAGAAACACACACAGCCTTAATGGGGACCAGTTGGTTGAACCAAAACAAATCTTTGACCTTGCTTTCAGCTGAATTCATCTTTTTTAGAAAGTTACAACTTGAGACATTTTTTGCGATTGCTCAAACGTTTCACAGCAGAACTTGTATTATTTTCTGATTTTTTCGAAGGGAATCTTGTTTGTGAGGGACCGGCAGTCTGCGCGTGCTTCTTGTTTTTTGTACAGTTTATCTGTTCGCGAGGGAGACGAACAAAAGAAGTTCCACTGCTTCTCTCCTGACAAACATGCTGTGTCCGTTACGCCTCTGAGAGGATCGGTTTTCTCAGCAATCATGAGGAGGAAATGAGGTTTTGCTATCAGGGCCCTCTGCACTTCTTGTCAGATTACACTTTTAAAAAATCCCTTTTTTCTCTCGACGCCTTGCTGAGGTAGCTGGTGATACCAGTGTTTGTGTACGTGAGGGAGAGTGTCAGATATTCCCATGGCGCGGCTCTGCAGTGGAATTTTTCACACATCTGCCTCGTACCTTTGAAACCATCAGCTCCTCCTCTTCTGTCTCCAGCGCTGTCTGTCCCAACCATATGTTCAGTCCTGTGTTCTGCCTGCGCTTCGTCATTCTGGCCTTGTGTTTTCTTGCAGGTGTTAACCTGCACACAGCTCCCAGTTTCAAGCCTTTGCTTAGTTTGCCTTTGTTGGCGAAAAACATCCAAAGATCCATTTTCATAGTGAACTTTACTTGAGAATATTCATGAAAAATGAAGTAAAATGCAGATTCCGGTGTCTTTTTCACCTTGTAGATTGGCAACAACTTTAAAACTGAAGGATATTATACTTTTATACACTTTTATACTGATTGAAACTACTCTACTTGTGTGTAATAGTATTTAATGTTACTCTAAGCTACTGTAAGGCACTTAAAACATGATTGCATAAACAGTTGTTATAGAACATAAACAGTGTGAATACCTTGATTATAGACACATGTAGAATACTTTCAATCAGTATAAAAGTGTATACAAGTATAATATCCTTCAAAACCTAACCTAAATAAAGTTTTGTGAACTTTTCTTATGCCGTTAAAGTCTGAGAATCAGTAAGACAAAGCAGTACATGAAATCTAAAACAAAAACTTCTTCTAATCCACTACAAAAATGAGCAAAAAGCAGAGCTGTAGACACAAACAGGAGATAAGAGATTTGAATGTGTGTCGATGTAGATCGCTGGTTCTGATCAGGAAAGCAAACCTGCACGTTTCATACGTTCCATATGAGGCATGCAGCGGGAAATCTGAAGTGGGAAGAAAATAACATTTACTCCTTGTTATACACACGTACTTAACTCTGCACCTTGCATGAATCTTTAAAATCGGTTTCTTAAAGTAATAGAGAAATAAAATGCATGATGGATGGATGGATGGATGGATGGATGGATGGATGGATGGATGGATGGACGGACATGAAACTTGATGATATGACTGCCAATTTTATTGTACTTTTTAAAAATGATTTCTCCATGAATTCTATTAAAATATTTCAGTTTCTTTAACTGCCCTTCAGCTTCCTCTAACTTTTAGCTAGCATTTTGATCCTTTTAGCTTTTAGCTATATTAATACTTTTAGATGCTGGCTATCCGGGACCTTTTCCTTTCCACTATTGCCTTCATGCTTGCTCAAGATGAGAGTCTTGGTTTATTGTTGAATGTAATTGTATCATTGCTGTTCATCATTCTTTAGTTTGTAGCAGGTCGCTTTCGTAAATTCATTTCATTCAACCTTTATTTAGTCAGATAAATCTTTTGAACCTCATGGGCTCATTTACGAAAGCGACCTGCTAAAACTAAAGAACAATGAACAGCAGTGGTAGAATTTCCTTAAACAATAAACAAACAAACAATAAACAATAGAAAACAAAAGAGAGAAAAAAAAAAAAAAGTTTTTTTTTAACAAAGTATCAAAAAACTAGCAAAACATTATAAGGTAGACGTATAAAATCAAAGACAGGAACAAATCTGCATTGGTTTTTGCCAGGATTCCAACAGATTCTGAAAACCATTTAGAGAAGTCAAGGTCGAGAGCTTCAGATCTTTTTGTAAGATATTCCATGAAGCAGGAGCGGAGTAGGAGAAGGCCCTTTTTCCAAGTTCAGTCCTCACTGACGGAACACTGCAGGTAATCATGTCCTGAGAGCGCACACTGTAGCTGCACTCACGCAAAGACATGTAGGAGGAGATGTATGAGGGCAGCAGACCAAGAAGTGATTTGAAGATGAAAATGTACCAGTGGAAGAGTCTGCGTGAGGTTAATGATGTCCAGTTAACCAGTGAATACAGGGTGCAGTGGTGGGTACGATAATCACAACCAGTTATGAATCTTAGTGCACCATGATAGACAACATCCAACATCCGCAGGGTGCTTGTAGGAGCATTCATGTAGAGAATGTCACCGTAATCAATGGAGGGAAGGAAAGTCACAGACACAAGGCGTTTCCTAACATTCAGTGATAGACATGATCTGTTTCTGAAAAAGAAACCCAGTTTAACTTTCAGTTTCTTCACTAGGTTTTCCACGTGGAGTTTAAAAGAGAGATGTGAATCGATCAGGATACCCAGATATTTATAGGAATCAACAAACTCAATAGGGACACCATTTGAAGATAAAATCAGAGGAGGATCTGCTGGAACCGCCTTCCTATTTGAAAAAAACATCCCTTTTGTTTTATCAGCATTTAGGACAAGTTTGAGACGGAACAAATCTGACTGGATGATGTCAAAAGCGGATTGCAGTAACTGGAAAGCCTTAGCAACTGTTTTAGCTCGGCAGTAAACAACTGTATCATCAGCATAGAAATGTAAGGATGCATCAGGGATGCAGTGACCTACATTAGCTATGTAGATTGTAAAGAGAGTGGGTCCTAAAACTGAGCCTTGTGGTACACCATTTTTAACTGTTAAATAGCTGTAATTGTATCATTGCTGTTCATCATTCTTTAGTTTGTAGCAGGTCGCTTTCGTAAATGAGCCCTCGAGGCGATTTACCTGACCAAATAAAGGTTGAATGAATACTGTATACATACATATATATATAAATATATATATAAAAAAAAAAATATATATATATATATATGGCCGTGGTGTAGTGGTAATGGCAGTCGTCTCCCGATCGGAAAGTTGGCGGTTCGACTCCCGGGACCCGCACCATGTGTCGTTGTGTCCTTGGGCAAGACACTTAACCCTGAGTTGCTCCCGGTAGGACTGGAAAGCACCTTGCATGGTAGTCTGCCGCCACCGGTTTATGAATGTGTGTAGCATTCAATATATGTGTAGCACTTTGAGATTTTCAGTAATGAAAAGTGCGTTATAAATTGAATTAATTATTATTATTATTATATATGTGTGTGTGTGTGTGTGTGTTTATGTTCAGTGCACTAAGATGACTCTGTTGTGACTTGGTGCTATATAAATAAACTGAATTGAAAATAGTATTAGCTAGCTTTGCTAGCTTTAGCAAGCCTTTTAGCTACTTTTAGCTCCTAGCTGTCTTTTCATACTTTTAACTAGCTTTTTAGAGTTGTTGTTACTTTTAGTTTCAAGCTAGCCCTTTGCTACTTTAACTAGCATTTTTGCTACTTTAGGCTTTTAGCCAAATAGTTTTTGCTTTTAGCCAGTTTTTTCTACTTTTAACCTGTTTTATATTATTTATTTTACTTTTTCCGGCTTTTTGCTACGTTTGCATAACCATTTGTTACTTTTAGATGGCCTGCCTTTGGGGACTTTTAACAAGCATTTTGTTTTGTTTTTGTTTGTTTGCTTTTAGCCAGCCTTTTGCTACTGTTAGACAACTTTTTTTGACTTTCAGTATTACAGGTACTTTTAAACTCTAGCCTTTTGCTATTTTTAACCAACATTTTGTTGTTGTTTATTTTTACTTTTTTACTTTTAGCCAGCTTTTTGCTTCTTGTAGGAGCTAGCTTTCTGATATCCATTTTTAAGAAAACAAATTGCTACTACCTGTAGTTTTTAGGTTATCATTGTATTGTTGTCAGCTTTTAGTTTGTGGTGTGTTTCTTGCATCTTTCTCCAACAGTTCAGTTTCAGCTCCTTCAGCAGATTGCAGGATTCATTCATTCACACAAACTTTCTGCAGAAAATGCAACTTCTCTGGTTAAAAAGTGGCTTTTATAGAAAAAAAAGTTTATGCACGACAGATGAAGTGAAAGACGACTGAATGTTGTTGTTTATTCCTGCACATTTCCATTCTTGCACACTTGAAGGCTGCAGAACAACAAAGTTTCAAACCTTGTTGAGACCGTGCAGCTTCATGGAGGAGGGGGCGGGGCCTAAAGGCGCTGCTAGGTTTTAAAATCCACACGTGGTCTCCGTCTCGGGCTTGTTTAGCTGAAACTTCTGACCAAACTCATGCCAGCGCCTCGCTGCAGGGCCAGACGGGATCGAACAGAGGTTCTGGGTCACAAGAAGAAAAACAAAGAAGATGCCGTCTCACCCCTTCAACCAGTGTTCCGACCTGGAAGAAATGATGTGCAAGGTAAAAAAAAAAAAAACAACTCCCCCTCGAAAAGCGCAAAAGAAAGTTTGAGCGGAGCTCCACAAGTCAGCAGGGTGGGGGTGGCAACGCTAGCTTAGCTGTGTGAACTCTGAAAAAGAGTTTGTTCTCTCCTCTATACTTCTGTCTCTCGTGTGTAACGCAGTGTTTTAGTGTTTTCTGCCCGTCTCGCCCGTTTTTTTTTTTTTCGCCAGCTAACCTGAAGCTAAAGCTAATTAGCCTCAAAGTGAGGAGTTCGTCTCAGCACGGGCCACACACACACCGCCGACAAACACGCGCATGTCGCGGCGCCTGCTCGCTGCTGTGCTCCAAATATTTGTTCGGTGCCACTTCGAGACGGTCTAGTTGTGTTTCAAGTTGTTAAATAAACGCAAACAGGGCCGAGGAGCTGAATCAAAACAGCTCAGTGCGCGAGGAGTTGTCAAGCAGCTGCTGCACGAGCAACAGGCTAACATGGAGTTAAACTTCAGCTAGTTTCTGCTCGTTGTCAGCCAAACCCCAGGGTCACGATGTCTGTTTTAATTCAAGGTGTTCATTACCTCTAAATAAAGTCAATAAAACTTAATGTGTGTCGTAAACATCTACTGATTCTGCTTATTTTTAGAAGTTTGCCACCAGAAATCTGTGGCCTGCACAATGTTGCTCATTTGCAAGAGGAAATAATGTTTTCACGTGCTTGCTGTAAGTTTAGTAAACAAAGTTGAGATGAAAACATAATCATTACATTTTCTCATGCCAAATGGTAAACCTAAATGAGGAATGACAGGTATGGATGTTTTTGTAAGACCTGGAAATTACTGTTATAAGTCACCATGAAATGCTCAAAGTGTTTGTTGTGAATGACTCTCAGGTACTACCTCAGCAAATCTTAGCTCAGTGTCTGTAATGTTGACCGAGTTAGAGCCATTTTTTAAGTTTGCAAGCTTGATTAGCTGCGGCCACCATCTTGAATTGGATCGCCTCCAAGTGTTGTTCACTTCTAGGTGTAGATCCAGTAATTACTTTCTGAAAGTTTCATTACTATCCTGTCGGTGGTTCCGTCTGATATTTTGCTAACAGACAAAGTTGACTCCCAATCGTTAAAGAGCAAAACCTTAAATAAATTTCAAAAAGTGCCATTGTTCAAGTTTTTTGGCATCAGTCTCAGCTACTACCACACCAAAGTTTAGGTCAACGTCTGTAATATTTACTGGGTTATTACCTTTTTTTGTTTTAATCGGATTGATGTGGCAGCAGGATGAACTCCAAAAGTTAATCAGTTGTAGATGGAGATCAGAAGATTACTTTCTACACATTTCGTTAAGTGAGTTTTTTAATATATATATATATATATATATATATATACTGTATAGTTACACCTTTCTTACTTGATTAAAGACAGTTTGTTGGTTACATGATGCCCATCATGTCTTTCGCTGTGGAGCTATAATTAAATGGGTTTACGGTAGTTGGATTGTTATTCATCGTTTCACCCTTTTTAAATGGGTATGTTATCCCAGGTCAGTTGAAGTTTATTTATTTATGTAGCACCTTTAAAACCAATTACTTTTTGCCAAAGTGCTGCGCATACAATAAGGAAATGACAAGAACGCAAACGAAACAACACTAAAAGTCACATTTGGCAAAAACTTCTATAAAAGTTTATAAAACGCAGTAGTGGGATGATTTCAGCTCATACTGCGTTAAAACGAAGCCAGTGAGCACGAATATGTTGAAGACGAGGCTTAAAAACGTTGAGCGTTGGAGCCCGTGTGTTGTGAGAAGGCCCGCTCACCTCTGTGGACCTGCCTGAACCTTGTAACGACTTAAAACGGTAATCGTAAGGGTTCTGAGGTCAGGGTTGGTTAAACTTGAAATAGCTCTAGAAACCGGTTTTCTTTAATCGTGGAGGTGACGCCAATAAATCGCTTTAAATCAGCCGACACGTTGCTTGGACTTCTTCCCATTGTGGTCTGAGTTCTGAGCAGGAGGGAGGATTATCTTGAAAGATAAACATTTTCTTTGTGAACCGGTGTCCTCGTATCTCCAGTGTGTGTTTATACACACTGTGGCCAACGACAGCCTGTTGGTGTTGCAAACTGCTTGAAGCTGGGAGTGAGCTGCAGAACAGACCAGTTGAAGGTCTGGGACTTGGTTTCTGTGCGAGTTATTAGTTTGCAAGTTAATCCCCAAGTCTGTCGAAAGTACTTTAATTCAAAACAACATGACCAATAAAGCAGACCGTCAAAGAGATGTCTCTTAATGTGTTTTATTTTTTTTTACAGCACTTCCTGAGTCTGGACCTGAGGGAGCAGGACAGAGCGGCGTCTTCTCTCGGTCTGGCCACGAGGAGTCCAGGGTTCGTCAACGAGCCGTGCAGGAGCTCCTCGCTCTCCCTCTCCTGCCTCCCCAGCGACTCTCCAGACGGGCTGTTTGTGACGTCCAGCCAGTGGGGCCTGCAGCCCGAGAGCCTCCTTCCCTCCCAGCTCGCTGACTCCCCTCAGTGGGGGAAGGCGTGCTTCCTGTCGCAGCGCTCCGTCAGCATGGTGGAGACGAGCAGCGCGCCAGGAGCAAGTCTAGGCTGGCCCGGGACTGAACAGACTTCCCCGAGCGAGCCGGGCCCCCCCGCTGTTTTCAACACGCCCCCCTCCCCGTCGGCGTCCAGCCCCTCGTACTCGCCGCGCTACAAAACCGAACTGTGCCGCTCGTTCACCGAGAACGGCTTGTGCAAGTACGGCGGGAAGTGCCAGTTCGCCCACGGGCCCGAGGAGCTGCGCGACCTGAACCGACACCCCAAGTACAAAACGGAGCCGTGCCGCACGTTCCACACCATCGGCTTCTGCCCGTACGGCATCCGCTGCCACTTCATCCACAACGGCGAGGAGGAGAAGAAGCAGTCGTTCCCTCGCTCCGCCTCCTCCTCGTCGTTTTCTTCCTCCTTCAACATTCCTCAGCAGCTGCCGCCCTCCAGCCGCTCACACCGCCCCCCCCTGGTCAGGCAGAGTTTCAGCTTCGCCGGGTTCCCCTCTGTCCCGCAGCACTCCCTGCAGCCCGTCCCTGCTGGTCGCGCTCCTCCTGCCACCTCCTCCTTCACAAGCGCGGCGTCTCCGTCGTCCTGCGCCGACATCACCGACCTCCTCTCCTTCTTGGAGGTGGATTCTGCCTTCGAGGCCTCCCCCGCCCAGCGCCCTCCCACGAGCCAGCTCGCTCAGGCCGACCCACGCTCTCCCTTCCTGCCTTCCCCCGACTCCGGCTACTCCCCGTGCGGGCTGTCCCCCACCGACTCGCCTTCCCTGCGCCAGAGCCCCAGCGCCGCCGAGGTCCTCTCCGAGCCGCTGGGCGCCCGCTCGCTGTCCTGCACCTCGCTGTCGGACCAGGATCAGGACGGGGGCAGCTCCGTCAGCTCGCTCAGCGGCTCGGAGTGTTGCGGGGGGAACGTGGACGCCAGCGGCAAGCGTCTGGCGGTGTTCAGCCAGCTGTCTGTTCCCGAAGACGCCGCCGCCGCGTTCTCTCTTTAAGCTGCACGGTGCTTTTAAACACTGTTTTCATCCGGTTCACCGAGCGCATACATCGCACCCAGCTGGCCTGACGAGACCTGTGCACCTGCGTGGCATTAAAGACTGACAGGCTCCACCCCCCCGAAGAGATTTCCCACCATTAGATCGATGTAGTTAAATGACATCACGGTGGCGCTGGAACTAAAGATACGTTTTACACTGACACAAAAAGCCTTTTACTCATGTCAATGTCCCGCGATGACTTAACGACAAACGTAAATCCCAGCGTGTTGTTGAATGCATCACCACTGATTTGTCTTACGAGTAATTGAATCTATGGGACAAAGCCAAAGAAAACTTTTTTTTTTTTGTGTGTGTAGCTCAAACTTCTAGATTATGGTGGAACAATCAACACGGTGGCCTAAATGTTTCGGAGTTCCTCCATTCCGTGTACACAGTATTGTTTATAAGCTTGTGAACTAGTTTTTGTTTCCATCATTGTGCAGTCTGAGGTCATGTTTCGACCGCTGGCCTTGAAGCTGAATGTTAGGCTTACTTTTAAGTATTCTGCCTGTGCCGTTATTTTAATTTGACCAGATCCTGTTACGACGTTGAACCAAGACGTTTGAAGAGATGTGCAAAAAGGGGTGAGAGTCTTTACTTCTGTTCGTGGTGGTGGTGTTTTTACTAATACTGTTAATTGGGCCCATCTTGTGTGTACAGGTAATGTTACAAATTTAAATATTTGAAACACTTTAGAAGCTTAAAAAATGTACAAAAGCCCGACACAAGCAGACGGTGAGCACTAAAAGAAAACGGGCTCAGAAGCTTCAGTGAGTGATTTAAAGGTGAAGTGCCTCCTTCTTAACAGTTGTTTTCATATGTGTTTTTTTTAATGATCTTAAACATTAAGTGATTCTCCCCCTTCTGTCAGCTGTAAGTGCGTTGTTCCATCGTTACATGTTTTTGTTGATTCTCACCCCTTCACGTCTGTCACTCAGTATTAATGCTCCGTTGCAGCTTCGTATTGTTCGGACCGTTTCATCCCGACGCCCACCCGGGCCGTGCTCCCAGCTCTGTTGCCTTACTGGAAAAACTAGATCCAGCATACTGTAGAGGCTCTGTATGCTTTAGTGTTTTAGGAACGTTGTTTGGCTGTTTATTGTTTATTTCTGTGCGCGTGTGTGTGTGTGTTTACGGTGTAGTTGCTTAGGGGGAACGGACGTCGAGGTGTTCCTGGTCTATTTAAAACTGCCTTTTCATCGACACGTTTGAGGCCTGTTTAGTGATAAAGGTGGTAATCTTTAGTAAATTAATTTCTTTAATTTATTTTAACGTATTTATAGAGGACTTCTCAGTTAATGCTTGTATCGAGTTTAATATATTTGGGTTTCTTTCGCTTTTTGTACTTGAAATAAAGTTTTCATTTTTTTAAAGGGGTTTTGTGATTATTCACTCTCATCTAAAAACTTTCTCGTAAATGAAGAGGTGTCTGATTCGTGGCGACCGTGTGGCCCAGGTGTGTGTGTGTGTGCTATGTTGTGTAACTTGTTATGCAACAGGATTCACGTGTTTTTATGTGAAGTCTGCAGGAAGGAAGGAAGTGAGCAGGAAACCAGCGAGCTGTCATTTCTGATTTCCTTTCTGCTTTCCCTCCAGTCTGAACTGTTCACTTTAATTATACATGAATGGTTTCATGGTGGCTAACATGAGACTGATCGACAAGTGGTCTGTACTTAGGAAGAACCATTTGAATCTAATGTTCCTCATTCTGTTAAACGCACAAAACTTTTATAAATGCACATCGATGCCAGTGGAGTAGTAACAATGAACATCCAACTGGTAATGACCACTAAAATTTGCACTGTTTCGTAAGTACTAAATTTATAGAGACAGAAAACCTACTTTGACCTAACATGTAGACTTTTATCTTTCTAGGGATTTGATTACCTCTTCCAAGAAATAATCACCCAAAGGCGAACAGGCATCATTGCTCGCGTGTTGCATGAGAATCGTGCAAAATGTGATAAAAGCACCAAATATGGTGCAAATGTTCCCAAGAGTCTTCTGAAACAATTTGTTGTCCACCTAAAAATCCAAGATGGACATTTTTTTAATGGCTGATTGAGGTATTTGACAAAACAAACTCAGAAAAGTGGACAGACCCATCTCTAACCAGTTGAATTTATTGTACATATGGAGACATTGTCATCCCACAGAAAGACAACGTACCTGGAGTAACAAATCTTTTCAGTCAGTTTCTTTGTCATTCACACCATGTGGTGCAACGAGATTGTGTACACAGAGTCCCAGTTACATCCAACAATAAAATGTAAAAAAAACTAATAAGATCTAAAACGACTAAATGCATTCAACCTAGACAGTTTAATCCCATTGAGCCTTGAGGACTCATTACAAGAGAGACCTGAAATATACATTAAGCACTAATAGCATAAAAACATTACATCAATCAGCAGCATGAACATGAATCTGTGTGAGCAGATGAGAACAAACCTGAACACAGCAACATGAAACGGATCAGCAGCAACATGATGTGATTTTTCACAGTAATTATCCTGGTTAGATATTCATGAGTCTAACAGCCTCAGGGTAAAAGCTGTTCCTCAGTCTTGTGGTTCTACACTTAATGCTCCTCAACCTCCTTCCTGAGGGGAGCGGGGCAAAAAGTGTGTGCTGGGTGAGTGGGGTAATTCATGATGCAGGTGGCTCTCTTCCTGCATCTAGAGGTGTAAATGTCTGTGATGGTGGGGAGACTGACTCCAACAGACTTCTGTGCAGCCTTCACCACTCTCTGTAAAGCTTTTCTTTCTGCAGCTGTGCAGCCTCCATGCCACACGTTGATGCTGGAGCACAGGATGCTCTCCACTGCACACCTGTAGAAGGAGGTGACTGATCGCGTCTGGCTCGTCTCAGCCGCCTGAGGAAGTAGAGTCTCTGATGATCTTGATCTGGTTGGTGGTGGTGTTGCTACAGCTGAGGTTATCATTCAGGTGTACAGTACACTCAAGTAGGCTACTTGTAGCTGGAGACCACTTCCACCACAGATCCTCCTATATTTTTTTGGGGTGGGGGTTGTTCCGTCTGAAGTCCACAACCATCTCCTTCGTCGTCTTCACATTGATGTGAAGGTTAATGTCCTTGCACCAGCTCCAGGTGTTCCACCTCCTGCCTGTAGCTGGACTCATCATTGTTTGTGATGCATCCCACCACCACTGTATCATCTGCAAACTTTACAATGTGACAGCCTGGATGGGTGGCTGCACAATCATATGTGAGCAGCGTGAACAGGAGAGGGCTCAGCACACATCCCTGAGGGGAGCTAGTGCTGAGGGTTATGGTGGAGGAGGAGAAGTTGTGGATCCTCACTGACTGTGGTCTGTTTATGTTGAGAAGTCTAGTACTCAGACTTAGTCCTAGTGTGAATAGTTTGTCCATCAGGGTTTGGGGGATCATGGTGTTGAAGGCAGACGTGAAGTCCTTTTTCTGCTCAATCTAGAATTGACTTATTGCAGAAGATATGGAGAGACATGTAATGGAGGTAAAGATTTGCCCTGCTGAGTTCATTGATAACAAAACCATTTGTTTAAAACTAAAATTTTCTAATGAGAGTAAAAGAATTAACTACTGGTAACTTAATGCCATCCATTATCTTTTACCCACTTTTTCCATTTTGGGTCATGGGGGTTGCGGCGCCCATGTCCAGCAATCATTGTGCGAGGGGCGGGGTACACCGGGCCGACATGATGAAGCTCTTGTAACACAACTACAGAAATATCAAGAAGAATTAGATGAGATATATAAAGAAAAAGCAAATGGTGCTGTTATTTGGTCTGGATTAAACTGGATTGAGGAGGGTGGAAATAAAAAAACAGTAAATACTTTTTTTAACATGGAAAAAACAAACATGGAAAGGAACTCATTATCTAAACAAAATATAATTTATTTTGTAGCAGATTATTCAGTCATTTAAAATATATACAAAATTTATAGAGATCTTTATAAAAACAACTGTAGCACAGATAAACTCATTAATACACACTAAAAGTTGCTGGATTGAAAACAACCCAGTGCTGGGTCAAATTAGGACCGAGCCGACGCTGGGTTGTTTTAACTCAACAGAGTTGGGTTAAAGGAGACCACATATAGGTATTTAAAATTTTTATGTTATGTCTGTGTGCTATCTTGACAATATTAATTCATTTTAATACACAAAATAATTCTTAGATAATTAATTATACCCTTTTTAATTCTGCCATTTTTAACTTTCGTTTTGAACGACCGGTTTCTTGAAGTCCACGCCCTTCAACGATCTGTTAACGCCCTCTGTAACAGCCAGTATCTGTAATGTGTTGTTGTTTTAAAATTAGCTCTTTTTTTATTACTCATTTGACTTACTGTTAGTGCTAGCTTAAGATAACTTACCGAAACCCGTCTGAGCGCGCCGCAATTTGCTGCTCCTTTTAGCATTAGACCACCCGAATCCGAAGCTAATGTTAGCTTGTTCCTCTTCCGGTGTTCGCCAGCTCCGCTCGTTGCACGCGGAGATTTTGGGAGTTATCGCTGTTCCAGTCAAGACAACACAAAGTTCACCAAGTGTCTCCCGTAAATTAATCCGTAAGGAGAAGGTCCTCGCTGCTGCGAGGCTGCTGCGAGGCTGAAATGAGGCTGTACAGTTGAAGCTCCGCTCCATCGCGCCAGAAGAGGGTCCCGTTGCCGCCGGTCCCTACGCCGGGGGTCCGCTCGTTTAATTTTTGCCGGCTGCGCGTTGGGAGCGATCGCAAATACACTAAAAATTGAACTAAAACATAAAAATAACAATTATACTTTATTTATAAAGCCATTTAAAAAAACACAGCTGCAACAAAGTGCTGTACACATGAAATTAAGAACATATAAACAAAAGATGAGATGAAATCATGAAAAACAACAGTCATGTGTTTAATACTGAAGTGGGTGGAGCATCACCAGGGGTTGCTAGGTGAGGGGCTGGACTCAGGTTTGAGGTGGTTGGCTGCGGTTTGTGACGTCACAAACCGCAGGAAGTGGGAAACGAAGTGTATTTATCAAAGATAAATAAATCTACTTAGAGTAAATAAACCACTGGGTGCATTTTTTTGGCCTTAGAACTGTTTTTTTATGAAGTAAATACCCAAAGTTGAGTAAAAAAACCATTAAAAAGTGAATTTTGAATATGTGGTCCCCTTTAATGGTTTGACCCAGCAGGGCAACTATCCAAAGACTGAGTTAAATTGACCATTGTTCGAAGTTAAAGTTACCCAAAATTGAGTTGAAACTTATAACCCAACACAAGGGATAGTTTACCAACATTTTTTTTTTACTTTAAACTTCACCATATACTTTGTAAAAACTGGATTAAAAACAGACTACCTCAAAAGTGCTTTTATTTCCATATGATATACTGTATGGCAACATGAAAGTTTCAAGGCAGACAATTAAAAAAAAAAAGTATACAATTAATTAAAATAGCTCCCTTACTTCAATTGATTCTTTGATTGCAGCTTCAAAAATACACATTTATACATATGAAGAAATAATTTTATGTACGGTAATTACAGCTAACACGTAAGAGAAAAAATCAAGCCATTTCACAAGGAACTACAATATATCAATACTTTAGTAAAATGGCAACAGGAAAAACTGTCAGTCAGAACATTTAATGATTCTTTATGAGCAACATTCACCCTTCCATTGCAGCTAAGTAACTGGGCCCTCATTCATTTCATAAGATTTGATTCATGTCCTGGGATTCCATGATAGTTTGAAGAAAATCCAAAACCTGGGCACACGACTTTGGCTAGTTTACATCAAAAACACAAAAGTTTTAAAACAGCCATCAACAGCAGCACCTACGAGAGAAGGCACAAAGAAGTTCCTATAGAGGTGAACAAAGCTAACGACTCATAAAAAGAGGGCTGTGATGAAACACACTGTGTTGAAGAGATAAAATGGGGCATCAGAAACCTAAACTCTAACAAGTCACCTGGCAACGATGGCTTAACCTCAGAATTTTATCACAAATTCTCATATGAAATTTCAGAATTTCTTCTTGCAGTTCACAACTGGGAATATGAAGTGTGTTACATGTTTTTTTTATCACTAGATGTCAGCAAAGTGCTCTGATCTGGATAAGATTCTCTTCAAGTTTCTATGGAAAAACAAGGCTCATAAAATAAAAGAATAAAATAAAATGTGTTTTCTCAAATTCTTTAGCTGAATGAGGTCTGAATGTTTTGACTTTTGCTGTCTTTGATAGCATATTAAAATTTATTGGATTAAGATATACATA
>JBBPBX010039649.1:0-23986 GCA_038048925.1 Garcialebias charrua
ATCCATCCATCCATTCGCTTCCGCTTATCCGGGGTCAGGTCGCGGGGGTAGCAGCCTAAGTAGGGAGGCCCAGACTTCCCTCTCCCCAGCCACTTGGAGCAGCTGACCTCCTCCCCGACCCGGAGAGGGCATGCTACCCTTTTCCGGCTCAAGACCATGGCCTCGGATTTGGAGGAACTGATCCTCATCCCGGCCGCATCACACTCGGCTGCAAACCGCTCCAGTGAAAGTTGTAAATCACGAACTGATGAAGCCAGTAGGACCACATCATCTGCAAAAAACAGAGAAGCGATTCTAAGGTCACCAAAACGGATCCTCTCAACACCTTGGCTGCGCCTAGAAATTCTGTCCATAAAAGTTATGAACAGAATCGGTGACAAAGGGCAACCTTGGCGGAGTCCAACTCTCACCGGAAACGAGCCTGACTTACTGCCGGCAATGCGGACCAAGCTCTGACACCGGTCGTACAGGGACCTAACAGCCCTTATCAAAGGGCCTGGTACCCCATACTCCCGGAGTACCCCCCACAGAACCCCCCGAGGGACGCGGTCGAATGCCTTCTCCAAGTCCACAAAGCACATGTAAACTGGTTGGGCAAACTCCCACGCACCCTCCAGGACCCTGTTGAGGGTGTAGAGCTGGTCCAGTGTTCCACGACCAGGACGAAAACCACACTGCTCCTCCTGAATCCGAGGTTCGACTATCCGACGGACCCTCCTCTCCAGAACCCCTGAATAGACCTTACCAGGGAGGCTTAAGAGTGTGATCCCCTATAGTTGGAACACACCCTACGGTCCCCCTTTTTGAATAGGGGAACCACCACCCCAGTCTGCCAATCCAAGGGAACTGCCCCCGATGTCCACGCGATATTGCAGAGTCGCGTAAGCCAACACAACCCCACAACATCCAGAGCCCTAAGGAACTCAGGACGAATCTCATCCACCCCCGGAGCCTTGCCACCGCGGAGCTTTTTAACCACCTCGGCGACCTCAGCACCAGAGATTGGAGAACCCGACCCAAAGTCCCCAGGCTCCGCTTCCTCAGTGGAAGACGTGCCAGTAGGATTGAGGAGGTCTTCGAAGTATTCCGCCCACCGACTCACAACATCCCGAGTTGAGGTCAGCAGCACGCCACCCCCACCATAAATGGTGTTGGTCGCGTACCTCTTTCCCCCCCTGAGACGCCGGATGGTGGACCAGAATCGCCTCGAAGCCGTACGGAAGTCATTCTCCATGGCCTCTCCGAACTCCTCCCACGCCCGAGTTTTTGCCTCAGCAACCACCCGAGCCGCATGCCGCTTGGACTGCCGGTACCTATCAGCTGCTTCCGGGGTCCCACAAGCCAAAAAGGCCCAATAGGACTCCTTCTTCAGCCTGACAGCATCCCTCACTGCCGGTGTCCACCACCGGGTTCGAGGGTTGCCACCACGACAGGCACCAACAACCTTGCGGCCACAGCTCCGATAAGCTGCCTCGACAATAGAGGCGCGGAACACGGCCCACTCGGACTCCATGTCCCCCGCCTCCCTCGGAACGTGTTCAAAGCTCTCCCGGAGGTGGGAGTTAAAGCTCCGTCTTAGTATCTGGAGGTACCAACATCTAATATTTTATTCAGAATAGAACACAAATCACAGATCAAAAGTTCAAACTGAGAGAATGTATCATTTTAAGGGAAAATATGTTGTTTCAAAATTTCACAGTGTCAACAAATCCCCAAAAAGTTGGGACAAGTAGCAATAAGGGCTGGAAAAAGGAAACTGAGTATATAACCAACAGCTGGAAGACCAATTAACACTAATTAGGTCAATTGACAACATGATTGGGTATAAAAAGAGCTTCTCAGAGTGTCAGTGTCTCTCAGAAGCCAAGATGGTAAGAGGATCACCAATTCCACCATTGTTGTACAGAAAGATAGTGCAGCAATACCAGAATGGTGTTACCCAGCGTAAAATAGCAAATACTTTTAAGTTATCATCATCAACCGTGCATAACATCATCAAAAGATTCAGAGAATCTGGAACAATCGCTGTGCGTAAGGGTCAAGGCCGTAAAACTCTACTGGATGCTCGTGATCTCCGGGCCCTTAAACGTCACTGCACCTCAAACAGGAATGCCACTGTCAAGGAAATAACAGAATGGGCTCAGGAATACTTCCAGAAAGCATTGTCAGTGAACACAATCCACCGTGCCATCTGCCGTTGCCAGCTGAAACTCTACAGTGCAAAGAGGAAGCCATTTCTAAGCAAGCTCCACAAGCTCAGACGTTTGCACTGGGCCAGGGGTCATTTAAAATGGAGTGTGGCAAAATGGAAGACTGTTCTGTGGTCAGATGAGTCACGATTTGAAGTTCTTTATGGAACACTGGGACGCCATGTCATCCGGACCAGAGAGGACAAGGATAGCCCAAGTTGTTATCAACGCTCCGTTCAGAAGCCTGCATCACTGATGGTATGGGGTTGCATGAGCGCTTGTGGCATGGGCAGCTTGCATGTCTGGAAAGGCACCATTAATGCAGAGAACTATGTTCAGGTTCTAGAACAACATATGCTCCATCTAGACGTCATCTCTTTCAGGGAAGACCCTGCATTTTTCAACAAGATAATGTCAGACCACATTCTGCAGCAATCACAACATCATGGCTACGTAGGAGAAGGATCTGGGTACTGAAATGTCCAGCCTGCAGTCCAGATGTTTCACCTATAGAGAACATTTGGAGCATCATAAAGAGGAAGGTGTGACAAAGAAGGCCCAAGACGATTGAACAGTTATGCCTCTTATCAACAGGTCCTGTTCGAGCTCGTTCGGGCTCGTTCGTAACTACAAGCAAACCCTCGACCTACGTCACCTGCGACCTACGGCAACTCAGACTTACGATTTTATCATATTTAATAAAAATATGATTAAAAAAAAAAAAAAAAAAATATTATTATTATTTTTTTTTTGTGTTTAAATGTTATTAATTTCATGTGTATAGCACTTTGTTGCAGCTGTGGTTGTTTTAAATGGCTTTATAAATAAAGTATAATTATTAATATTTCGTTTTTAATTACAATTTGATCGTATTTACGCAACTTCCGGTCGTTTCCGGTCAACCGGTGCGGTCAATGGAGGAGCTCCAGAAGCTACTGAGGACCGTGTGTCCGTTCAGGGTTGCCTCATACGGATAAATTTGCTGGAAACACTCGGCCAACTCTGTGGACGTCTCAGGCCCGGAGGAGCAGCCGCGGATCGCCCCGCGATCGGCGGCCACAACGCCGCCCGACATGCTAACGACAGCAGCTAACAGAGCAGCTAACACAGGCGAAGACACCGAGCCGACATGCCTTGGAGGGACCATCTGCTGCCGGGAGCTCGCCGCAAATGTCCGCCTGGCAGTCGGGGGACACCGAGCTAACGCGGAGATACAAAGCCGACAGCCTTTTTGAATGAACTGACATGCTAACCAGTGCTACTAGCGGGGCCTAACCGTAGCTAACGCCGAGCAGTTGTTTTGGATGGATGGAGGAGCGGAGAAACGGCTTTCAGTAAGTTTTTTTTTTTTTTCTGGCTCCAAATGTATGAAGTTAAGAAGCTAACAGTCATTCTTTTAAACAGTTTTGACCACGTGTGTGCGTGTGGAGCGTAAGGAAGCTGGGGGAGCTCTCACCCGAGCTGATGCTAAAAGACGAAGGCAGGCTTTGACCAGCTCAAAGTAAGACATTATATTTTTTATTTATTGTACAGTACTGTATTCATTTACTGTACAGTTCTGTGCATGTTCATGGCCTAGTATGTCTGCTTGTTCAGTCTCATGCCATTAAATATGTGTGCGGCGCTCCGTTAGCGGTATAGCCGCGACCTATGTCAGAAACGCGGACCTACGACAGGCAGGTGTTTTTGGTCCGCGAGGTACGACAACATCGACCTAAGTCACACACGTAGGTCCCTATCCCTAACGTAACTCGAGGGCTACCTGTAGTTAACAACTAGTTATGGGGTGTACCCACAGGGTCCTGTTCACGTGAAACCGGTCCTATTTTGGTGCCTGCCTCAACTAGGTACAAAGGTCTGGTTCTTGTTGGGTCCAGTTATGACATCAGCACAGTGTGGTCACTGATTGGTCAGGGGGCGTATTCCTAGGTCAGAGGGCGGAGATTCAGTCTTCTCCAGTAGGTGGCGGTATGCACCTGAACGTTGTTTGCAATCCGCCAAGAAGAAGAAGAAGAAGAAGAAGAAGAAAAAGAAGAAGGAAATGCCTGGA
The DNA here is from genome assembly GCA_038048925.1 of Garcialebias charrua. Classification (NCBI taxonomy): domain Eukaryota; kingdom Metazoa; phylum Chordata; class Actinopteri; order Cyprinodontiformes; family Rivulidae; genus Garcialebias; species Garcialebias charrua. Next base: position 4,240 of record JBBPBX010039649.1, read on the forward strand.
GTCTATAGTAGATGGTGAGTGTTTTATAACTTTAAGCATATTTCCAGTGAGTCATGCAACTCTCTGAGCGTTTTTGGACTGAAAAAACACCAGAGACTAGCTTCAGCAACAGCCGAGAGGCTTTTCTGAAAAAAGAAAAAAAAAAAGATGGAGGGAGGAGCGGCCCCTTTCTCTGAAGAAAAATACCTAAACAATTATTTGTTTAATTATAGCAGAGACGTGTCTCAGTCTAACGTTTGCTTAATAAATATACTTTAATGGTCCAATCAGCTTTATTTAAAATAGTTTCGCGCTTGGTGCTCCGTGAACAGAGGACAGAGAGCCACGCGCGCGCAGAGGGAGAGAACCAGGAAGGAGGAATGCGCTCGTTCTCCTCTGAAATTTAACAATAAAAGTACCTAAACATTAATTGTTAGCTCGAAATTATAGCAGGGATGTGTCTCAGTCTATCATTTGCTTAATAAATGCACTTTAATGGTGAAATTCGCCGAAGTGGTGCAGCTGTTTTGACGGTTTCAAGCAGAGAGCAGAAAGGTTGGGAAAATATGGCAGGCCGTTTGAGTCATTAATAGCGAGTGAAGATTCTCAGTCATCCAGGACATGGTAAATTCTAAAAAGTGCAAGGAAGGAAAAAAATAGTCTAAAGCATAGTATAATAAATAAAGTCCAGTTGTTTTTGTCTTGAACTTTTTTGAATTTATCATTATAGCCACGTTTTCATATTACGTGATACAACCGCCAACTTCATGCCATACATGTTACTGCTGCTGTCTACAGTACTTTCTGTTTTTGGTTTTGGTTTGATTTGGTTCAGTCAGAATAAATGGAAACGGTCATATCTCAGTCCAAAAATGGTTTATAAATATGGGGAAAAATCCATAAATTTGTCACTTAGGCCTATAGGCCTGTATTAATGTGTAATGTGATTTATGGGACCCGAAGGACGCGGGTTCGCGTCCCGGCCACTACACATCTTGGGGTGTCTATGAGTGCACACCTATTTCTCCAGCTCCCCGAGCGCCTTCTATGGCTGCTCACTGCACCGCCTGGTAGGTGGTTGGGTTAAATGCAGAGACGAATTTCGTCTGTGTATGGGAAACATACGCAGATGACAAGATTAGACAATTATTATTATTATTATTATTATTATTATTATTATTTCAGGTTAATCAGTCAGTTCCTGTGTAAAGATCCTCTAGCCGTGGGTGTCCTTGGAGAAGGATGGGACAAGTCACTGCACTGTAAAGCAAGTATGTCATGACAGAAACACTCCAAACTTTGAAAATTACAGATAAAAGCAAAGGATAATGATGTTTAGAGGAGATTATAACAATAATTTTGTGTTGTTTGCCAGATGGGGCAGTGAAAACAGCCAGCCAGACATATGAAGCCATCGCTGAACTGCTGCATCAGGATCTGATCTTGTGACTCCAGACTACACATCAACTGCAGCCGAACAGACCTCAGAGCTTCTCCTGATGCTCTGCTCTCCTGCACCTTGTCCACATTGTGCCAAAGATGTCCTCGGTGCCTCAGTAAAAAAAAAAAACAGTCCTGCATTGACAACACAAACAGGTCCTATGAACTCAGCAGATGTCATACAAGCTCAGTTTGTGACGGAGCAGGGGTACTGTGACTTCATGGTGTTTTTCATTCAACCTTTATTTAGTCAGGTAAATCTCATTGAGCCTCGTGGACTCTTTTACAAAAGCGACCTGCTACAAACTAAAGAACTTTAGTTCTGGGTCAGATGACTTTATTCACAGAGGATTGTGTCTGATGGTGAGTTCTTTACAGAAGCAGTGAAAAATGTAGAAATGTTCTACAGGTCAGCATTTTTACCTGAGCTATTGGCCAAATTTTACTTTTAATTATTGTTACATGTTTTGGAACAACAGGTTAAGATTCCAGTGATGATATTTTAAGTTCATATTTCATACATAACTGCAGATTTAGTAATATGTTTTTCTGTTTCTACAAATAACACCAATCTTTCATTTTTTTAAACTGTTACAATTTTATTGACATGTAACATTTACAGTATTTAAATAAAGTTGCTTTGATATTTTGATTGGAATTGATTGATTACATATTGTTAAGTTTATATTACAAATGTTTTAGTTTGGAACACACTTGTTGATCAACTGGGACAATGGAGCGGCACAGATTTTTTAGGATGCATGCCACTTTCAGTTTTGTCCAAAGTAGTGTACTCCACCATCATCAATGTGTGAATATATAAATATATATGTATATATATATATGTATGTACAGTATATATTATGTATGTATGTGTACATATGTGTATATATACACACATATGTATGTATATATATAAACACACGTGTGTGTGTATATATATATATACTCACGCATATGTTTGTATGTGTACACATGTATGTATATACAATATATATACATATATGTGTATATATACACACATATATATATATACTGTATATGAACATTTGTCTGTGGCTGAAAAAGCCACAGACAAAGCAGAATGTTCAAAAAAGAAACAAGCTCATCCACTTTGGTTGTGTGTTCTTTTCCAGCTCTTCTTCTAATGTGTGTGTTAGTGGTTAATAAAGAGCTTAATGTATCACTAGCGCCACCAGCTGGTTAGAAGCGTTGATATTAATGATCCACCCACTGCAGGAGAATTACCCGCCCACTGCAGGAGAACTTCACGCCCACTAAAGGGGTCCTAAGCGTGCAGTGGGTACAGAAATAAACCGGTCCCATAGGAACTGGCCCAAACTAGCCACAATGGGACCTTACAGGAACCAGACCTGTTGATAAGAGGCATTAGAGGCCTGTATTAGACATGAATGTAGAGCATTCCTATTTCTAAACTTGAGAAACTGGTCGTCTCTGTCCCCAGACGTCTGTTGAGTGTTGTAAGAAGAAGAGGGGATGCCACACAGTGGTAAGGGGCGGCCGTGGTGTAGTGGTAATGGCAGTCGACCCCTGATCGGAAGGTTGGAGGTTCGAATCCCGCATCCGCCCACCATGTGTCGTTGTGTCCCTGGGCAAGACACTTAACCCCGAGTTGCTCCTGGTAGGTCTGGATGGCGCCTTGCAAGGCAGGCTACCACTACCGGTGTATGAATGTCTGAATGAATGGGTGGATGGTTGGTATTGTAAAGCGCTTTGGGGCTCCTCACAGGGGGCTGGAAAGCGCTATATAAATAAGCTCCATTTACCATTTTACCATTTAAAAATGGACTTGTCCCAACTTTTTTGGTATTTTTTGACACCATGAAATTTTGAAACAACATATTTAAACTTTTAATGTGTGATTTGTGTTCTATTCTGAATAAAATATTAGATGTTGGCACCTCCACATCATTGCATTCAGTTTTTATTCACAATATTTTTAGTGTCCCAACTTTTTTGGAATCTGGTTTGTAAATATGAATCAATAAGTAAAAAAACAAAAACAAGTCTGTATTTTATTTTGAGTTAAAGGTTAATGCACTATGGTAGGCTGAAGTCTGTAAACTTTTTATAAAATATATATTTTGAATTATTTGTCTATGATAGACTGGAGACCTGTCCAGGTGTCCCCCCGCCTTTCGCACAGTGATGACTAGACATGGACACCAGTGACTCCTGTGACTCTTAAAGGAAGAAGTGGTTAAAGATGATGGATGGATGAATTATTTGTTCCTAGATTTTTATTTTATTGTTTTAGAGAAATCCAGGCAACTAAGCTAATACTGGTAATTGGAGTTACAGAATTTAATGCATTCCTGTAATATTTGTTCCTATTTTTAAATAATAATAATAATAATGAATTCAATTTATAACGCACTTTTCATTAGTGAAAATCTCAAAGTGCTACACACATTGAATGCTACACACATTCATACACCGGTAGCGGCAGACTACCATGCAAGGTGCTTTCCGGTCCTACCGGGAGCAACTCTGGGTTAAGTGTCTTGCCCAAGGACACAACGACACATGGTGTGGGGAACCGGGATTCGAACCGCCAACCTTCCGATCGGGGGACGACTGCCATTACCACTACGCCACGGCCGCCCCTGTATATTTTTGGTATAAATATCAAATGATGCAAAAAATTTGATACAGTACAGAACCTAAAATTATTGGGCCTCATGAAGATCCGTTCGTACGCACAGATTTGTTCTTAAACTGTGCGTACGAGTGATTTAGGATCATTTGTGGTATTCAACAATGTTTTCGTATTCTAAGATTTTTTTCAGATACGAACAAAATTTACGTGTGGTCCAGACCTGTCGTATATTTTACGAGCAGTCAGTCTGCTGTTATCCAGACGGATTTTCTCCACTAATAACTTTATACTTCGTTATTTAGAAAATATTTTGGGTTTAAAAAAATCACGCACCATAATTATTCTTGACAATAGGTTATTCTGTTTGAATTAGAATTATAATTTTAAGTTTAATTTGTCTGGTGTGTCGCAGGCTTCGGTGAGTCGTGCGCTCCCCTTGGTCATCAAAGCCCTCCTCAAATTAACACCCAGGTACATAAAATTCCCATACACCGCCGCAGAACAAGTACAAATTAAGACTGATTTTCATGCTATTGCTGGACTGCCAAACACCATCGGAGCAATAGACTGTACACACATACGGATCAAAGCACCTTCACCTGACGCATTCCCATTCCTCAATCGGAAGCAATACCACTCCATAAATGTCCAAATTATATCTGATTCGAAATATAACCTGCTAAATGTGGTTGCGCGATGGCCAGGAGGAGCGCATGACTCATTTGTGCTGCAAAACAGTGCTGTTGGCACGCGTCTTGCGCAAGGTGCGCATGGAGATGGCTGGCTTGTTGGTAACTTTTTAATTTGTAATTGAGGATTTGGAATTATTCTCTGATCATTTACCTATAACTCACTATTTTCCACAGGTGATCGAGGCTATGCATTAGCCCCATGGCTTATGACACCTCTAAACAGCCCTCAGACAAGACAGGAGCGCTTGTGTAATAAGCTGCATACACGCACTCGTGCTGTAGTTGAGCGCACAATTGGAGTTTTGACATGACATTTATTTTTCCATCCATCTCGGTAACGCAGACTTTTCCTTGACCTCCTCCTGTTGCAGTCATAGAGCACCGTGCTGCGGCGAGACGTTTTTTTGAAGCCATTTTCAGATCAAACCATTTTTTCTTGATTTCTGATACTGTACGACCCACGGGAGACACAACATTAACAGCAGTGGTTATTTCATGCCATTCTTTGGCTTTAGCTGGTCCTTTAATCCCATGAGTGACGCTGCTAAAAAGGACAGATTTTCTTTTCTCGATCTCGGAGAGCAGAACTTCAATCTCCGCACCCGTAAAGTTCTTCTTTTTACTTTTCGCTGTCATTTTATGAACGGACACTTCCTGCTCTCTGAGGCAGGAAACGTAGCCTTATATGGTGTTTTGAGGGGTGGGAATTATGTAAATGACCTCTCCGCGTGCACGAGCAGGTGGATAGAACAGGTGCAATTCATTATATTTACGCAGCTCATTTACACACTTTTCATGAGGATAGAAGAGTTTGTTGAATCTGACGTGGCATGTTCGTACGAACGCTTCGTACGAACAAAAGTAAGAGAAATTTAGGATAAAAATACGAACATGTTCTTGCATGAGGCCCATTGTTTTAAATATATGTTCAATTTGTTTACATTGTTGTTTAATATTCTCAGTTTAAAATTATTGTTTTAAATAAATGTTCCATTTGTTTACATTGTTATTTATTCTTTTCAGCTTGTCAGTTACATAACTGAAACTAAATTTATAACCATTTCAATGAAAAAATTGTTTCTGAATCAAAAGTTGTTTCTGAATCGCAAAATCGATTTTTAATCAAATCGTGACACCAAAAATCAGAATTGAATCGATTCTCCAGACACAGAGAGATTTGCACCCCTAATTCAAGTTCTTGATTGACAGTTCTAATCACTAATTATCAATAATAATTTATCATATTTACCAAGCTAAATCCATCCATGCATCCATTTTCTTCCGCTTATCCGGGGTCGGGTCGCGGGGGTAGCAGCCTAAGTAGGGAGGCGCAGACTTCCTTCTCCCCAGCCATTTGGAGCAGCTCCTCTGGGGAGCTAAATCCTTACTGATAATCATTGTGTGGAGTCTTTAATAATACTGATCAGATGTGATCAGGCAGTCATGTATTCACATGTGTAAATGTATTATTATTAATACTATAATTACAGTTGAGCCATGCAAATTTGTCCCACTGATGTAGCTCTCAGTCTCAAAAAGGTTGGTGACCCCTGTGCTACAGTATATTAGCTGGAGAGGGTCCTCTGGACGGGTTCAAAAAACAAAACATATAAACGTCCAGAGTACCAGACTTAACTTTTTTTCTTCCTACCTGGATTCTAGAACATGCATCAGGATACTATAATAGGCATATTTGAACAAAACTATAACAAAGGTGTGTCGCTGTTTAACGTGTGATTTTTATTTTCCAAACCCTTCCAAATGTTATCTATGTGAAGGGGTCAGTTTTAGGTGTTTGTAGTTCATCATAAATATCAGCAAATTTAAATCATGCACTGTATTAAATCATTATTGTAGGAGTGGTGGCGCAGAGGTTAGAGAATGTGGGCCTGTGAATGGAAGATGGCCGGTTCAACTCCCGGTATTGACAACATCAACATGTGGGTGGGAGTGGTGAAACACACCTGTTCCACCCTCATTTGCTCCACTCTGGGCCCTTGAGCAAGGCCCTTAACCCACACCATCTGTTCCTATGGGAGCCCTAGATAGCAGCTCTCTGCTTCACACAGAAGTCTGTGGTTGCGTCAGGAAGGACATGCGGCGTAAAAATAATTATGAAATATAAATGCTGCCTTCTCTATAACAGGCGGTTTGCCTGTATTATTACCAATCATGTTGTTTTTATTGTTCAAGTATTTTTTAGCAACAATAAAGTTTATAAATTGTCATTTATATCAGCAGTAAAACTCCTAAAGTTTGACACTGGAAGGGTGATTTAGCTGTTAATTAACATTGTTAAATTCAAATGGGTGATATTAAAAAATAACTTTTATCACAGGCGGTCCTTTGTTCAGAACAGAAGAACTTGAATTTTTTTTCTGCCTTTAAAATAGTTTTTTGTAGTAATATGTTGGTGTTAATGTATATGCAGACAGAAGATGGTAGGGGTGTAACGGTACACATGGGTGTACCAAACCGTTTTGGTACGGCACTTTCGGTTCCGTCCACCTGTACCATACCATACCATACCAACTTTATTTATAGAGCACTTTATGCACCCAACAGGACCAAAGTGCTGTACACACAATCACAAAATACAATACAATCATAAAATGGAAGGGACTAAAAACAGTACTAAAATAATAAATTATGAATACAATAAAACAATAAAACAAAGTTAAAACATCTCAGATTGTACCAAAAGCCAAAGAAAAAAGATGGGTTTTAAGAAGAGACTTAAAAACAGCAAGTGAAGAGGCCTGTCTTATGTCTAATGGGAGGTCATTCCAGAGCTTAGGAGCTACCACAGAGAAAGCACGGTCCCCTCTAAGCTTGCGCTTTGTCCTCGGTACCCTCAGAAGCAACTGGTCAGCTGACCTGAGCGAACGAGAGGGTGTGTAGTAATGCAGCAGCTCTGACAGGTATGGAGGGGCATGGCTATTTAGAGCTTTAAAAGTAAATAAAAGTATTTTAAAATGAATCCTGTAACGCACCGGTAACCAGTGCAAAGATGCCAAAACAGGGGAAATGTGGTCAAATTTTCGTGTACCTGTTAAGAGTTGTGCAGCTGCAAGTGAATTACAGTAATCCAGCCGTGTGGTCACAAATGCATGGATTGCTGTTTCGAAGTGCTGTCTAGGAAGGATGGCTTTTACTTTGGCTAGCTGCCTCAAATGAAAAAAGCTGGATTTTACAACTGCTTTAATCTGAGACTCCAGCCTAAGACCAGCATCCAGCTTGACCCCTAGATTTGTAACAACTGGCCGGACATACTGAGCCAAGGAGCAATCGGACAGAGAGTCTTCAGTCGAATTGCCAAAGATCACCACCTCTGTTTTGTCTTCGTTAAGTTTCAAGAAGTTTAGGGCCATCCAGGCCTTCAAATCTTCCAAACATAGGAACAGAGACCGAAGAGAGGCTGAGTCTGCTTTCTTTAAAGGTACGTAGATCTGTGTGTCATCTGCATAACAATGAAAAGCAATCCCGTATTTCCTAAAAACAGAACCAAGCGGAAGGATGTACAACAAAAATAAAAGAGGGCCCAAAACTGAGCCCTGCGGAACACCACATGAGAGTGGAGCAGAGGAGGACCTATGTCCATCAAGACAGACACAAAAAGTACGCTTGGTCAGATAAGATTTAAACCAATCTAAGGCTATATGACCAATGCCCACCCACTGTTCCAAACGTGTGATTAAAATGTTGTGATCCACTGTGTCAAACGCAGCTGATAGATCCAACAACACCAAAACAACGCAGTCACCAGAATCAGTCGCCAAGAATATATCGTTAAAAACTTTTAAAAGAGCGGACTCTGTGCTATGAAATGATTTAAAACCGGACTGAAAAACCTCTAAAATATTATTTTCAATGAGATAGGCCATTAGCTGATTATAAACTACCTTCTCAAGAATTTTTGAAACGCCGTTTCAGTTATTTTTTCACTCATTAAATTTTATTAACGGGAGAATATGCGCCGCGGAACTAAAATTCCTAGGCGTGTTTCAGCACGGCGCTATTATCTTGCAGCACGTGTAGCATTTAGCAGCCTAGCATGTCATTGTGGTCTCTTGTTTGGGAACATTATGGCTTTCTTGTTAAAAGATGTGAACAAATCCAAAGCTGTGAGTCAACATTGTTTCATGGAGATTGGATCTGTAGCAGCAACACGGTGGGGCAGCACGGTGGCACAACTGGTAAAGCTGCTGCCTCTCAGTGAGCAGGTCCCCGGTTCAAATCCCAGTCCGGGGGCCTTTCTGGGTGGAGTTTGCATGTTCTCTCCATACATGCGTGGGTTTTCTCCGGGTGCTCCGGTTTCCTCCCACAGTCCAGAAACATGCATGTTAGGCTGATTGGTAACTAAATTGACCCTGGGTGTGAGTGAGACAGGTCCCTCTTGTAAATGAGTCCCCGTGGCTCAACAAGGCTAGCCAGTATAAATAAAGGTTGAATGAAAAAACACGTCTGACTTGTTAACGCTCTTGAAATGACATCATCTGAACGTGAACGTCTTCTACAAGCAAGAAAAGCAGCTTGTTGCAAACACCGCTAACAGCAGCAGCATTTAAACAACCTTCATCAGGTAATTCAGATCGGTCCAGAGCAATAACAAGCTGTAGGAGTTTTTAAAGATCTGGATCTACGTCTGAATGTTGTTGATGCGCTGACTTTAAAGTTATTGAGCCCTGCTGTGATGTCCATCATGTCAACACATCAGCCAAAAAGTTCAGCACTTTATGAAAAAGCTCAAACTGATATTGTCAACGAGCCCTGGAGCTGATTAAAGCCCTGATGATGATGATGATGATGATGATGATGATGATGATGACCGAGAGATTCAACCACCTCAAAACAACTGTTCAAGAAGAGGTATTGTTCTTTTATTATTATTATCTAATTAACCTTTTTAATTTAAAATTATATACTAACTCATTTTTTAACCTTGTGTTTTATTTCCAGTCTGGGACAGAGATAGCAGCTGACTACTTCCTCTTCAGGGACATCCACCAGATCACCTGCAGCTAAGAAGTCTGTGATGATTGAACTCTGAACTTTTCCAGGGACCTGTCCCACCTGGGGGTGCAGGCCCAAGAAGAGGTTGTGAGTAATGAGGACAAATACAGCCACACTGCTGCTACTGTTATTGAAATGATTTTCTCCACCACTGAAAATATTCACTGTAACTAGAGCTGTGCTTTTAGCAGAAAATGTGGGCAAGTTGGTCTTTTTGGACAAAAACTTAACTTTATTAGTTAGAATGTAAACAGTCTGTTGCTGCTCATTGTTCTGGTTCTGACTGTAATTGTATTTATTAAGATTTTTATTATTGTTAGTATAGTTTATTTATTGTAAAGAGTGTCGTTTATTTAAAATATCACCCAAATGGGTCGCTTTTATTTATATTTATACAAACGTATTGTTTACTTGGCATATTTTAAAAATAAACATTTTGTAAGTCTTTATTTCGTCCTTTTTTCTGTACTGAAAATTAACTGAACCGAAATGTGATTTTACATTTTACCGTTACACCCCTAGAAGATGGTGATTGTGAGGGTAAAATTGTGTGTGTGTGTGTGTGTGTGCGTGTGTGTGTGTGTGTGTGTGTGTATGTGTGTGTTGAAACTAAAATTGTCTTTATTGTACATGTTTTTCAGCGGTACCTGCCTCTGTTTAGAGCCGATTCTATTTCCGCTCTCGGCAGAGCAGGTCGCATCTCTTTTTGCTCCTACACCTCCCTGGTTTCACCCCCCCCCCTGCTTCTGCATTTGTCTCGTCTGTTACTCTTCAGCGCTCGCTCGAACCAATTTGGGATGGATTTATGTGCGTGGACTGTTATCGATAACAAAAATTCTGCGAAGCGCACCGGCCAGGGAGAGCCGGGGAGCCCCATCGACACGCATGCGGTGAGCTACATTATGGACTCGAGCAGCAGGCTAATGTAACTGACCGCTCTTTCTGTCGGGGACGTGGAATCTCTGTGGATTATTGGGATACTGGTGGCTGTTTCTGCCACTGAAGGCTGAGGAGGACCGCCGCGATCGGCGTGCTGGCGAGACTTCCGCTCAGCGAAAATGCTTTGATCCAGGCTATGATGACCTTCCCAGCTGTTGTGCGGGCTGAACCGCACGGTGGGAGAAGCGGTGGCTGCCGCGGACCTGCGGTGTGTGGAACTCGTTTACAGCCGTCCGGATTCAAACAGGGCACATACGGAAGGATCTTGTAGCTCGGAACCTCTCTCGATTCGGCGATTTGGACCCAGAAACAGCACCTGGACTTAAGACTGCAGTAAAAGTACACTGTGGCCTGACTGAAAAAATAAAGCAACTAATCTAATCTGGTCTCTGTGCAGCCTTGAACTGAAGGCTGTCTACAAATCTTCTCCTGAGCTGGGAAGCTGAAGGGAACTCGCTGCCCTCCCCCACCCCTCCCCCCAGAGGTCTCTGTGTGTGCGTTCTCAGATGGAGCCGGGCTGAGACCTGCGAACTGTGCTTATCTGGAACTGATTACTCACAGACTTTACCTCCCGCCTGCCGTCATAATGCATCTTGTCCTGTCTAATATGTGCTAAAAGCTGGTAGAGTTTTTTTGGACTTTATCATGGAGTGTCTCCTGACAAATTGTGATAGATTCTTTTTTTTGAATACCACGTTCTTACCCGTTTGTGTCTATTCCTTTTTCCATATCTGATTGTTGCGGCGCGGTTTCATACTGCTGCGGCTTCGTGCACTCGCCCCTATCTTAAGACGGATGTGCGTAATCAATTACGTTGTTTTGTGCCCCGGTGCAATGACAATGTCAATAAAGATATATTCTATTCTATTCTATTCTATTCTATTCTATTAGGAAGAAGAAGCTCCTCAAGACTGAAGGCCTGATGTTGACCAGCAGGACCCAGAGCCTCTTATCATAAAGTGGAAGAAAAGACCCTTAGACCAGTCTGGTGGGTGACCAACTTAATATGGAGGAGACCAATGTCCAATTTTAGGTCACTTCAGTTTCTTTAAAGAGTGAGGAAGATTTAAAAAAAAAACTTATCAGGAACCCAAATTTAAATTTCACAAAGGCAGTTCCAGCTCTTCAAAGACTTGACATTAATGAGGATGATGGAGGATGGTGAAATGACCAGTACTGACTCTCTGCTAAAGAACTCATCAGACTCTGAATCAGAACGTGAAGACAGTATGAAAGACAGGAAGGAGAGCAGGGCTCCTAAATCAGAGGTAAAAACTGTCAACAAATCTTTGTGCTGCTCTGAGTGTGGTAAGCAGTATGTCAGTAACCGGACTCTTCAAAGTCACATGACAAGTCATTCAGGAGTGAAGTCTTCAAGCTGTCTGCTTAATAAGAAATGTGTTGGAGAGAAGAAAAATGTAGAGTCATGCAGGAAAGTCCAGGCAAGACCAAAATCAATAAGCTGTGATGACTGTGGTAAAAGATTTACTTCCAAATCAAATTTAAACACACACATGAGAGTCCACACTGGAGACAAGCCGTTTCCTTGTGATCTTTGTGGACAAAGATTTAGTCAGAAGACAACTTTAAACTCACACATGAAAGTCCACACAGGAGACAAGCCATTTCCTTGTGATCTTTGTGGACAAAGATTTAGTCATAAGGCAAGTTTAAACTCACACATGAGAGTCCACACTGGAGACAAGCCATTTCCTTGTGATCTTTGTGGACAAAGATTTAGTCATAAGACAACTTTAAACTCACACATGAGATTCCACACAGGTGACGAGCCATTTCCTTGTGATCTTTGTGGACAAAGATTTAGTCAGAAGTCAAGTTTAAACAAACACATGAGAGTCCATACAGGAGAAAAGCCGTTTCCCTGTGATCTTTGTGGACAAAGATTTAGTCAGAAGACAAATTTAAACAAACACATGAGAGTCCACACAGGAGAAAAGCCGTTTCCCTGTGATCTTTGTGGACAAAGATTTAGTCAGAAGACAAATTTAAACAAACACATGAGAGTCCACACTGGAGAAAAGCCGTTTCCTTGTGATCTTTGTGGACAAAGATTTAGTCGGAAGGATGCTTTAAATGAACACATGAGAGTCCATACAGGAGACAAGCCATTTCCTTGTGAACTTTGTGGACAAAGATTTAGTCGGAACATTGTTTTAAACAAACACATGAGAGTCCACACAGGAGACAAGCCATTTCCCTGTGATCTTTGTGGACAAACATTTAGTCAGATGACAAGTTTAAACTCACACATGAGAGTCCACACAGGAGACAAGCCGTTTCCTTGTGAACTTTGTGGCCAAAGGTTTAGTCATAAGTCAAGTTTAAATTCACACATGAGAGTCCACACCGGAGACAAGCCGTTTCCTTGTGATCTTTGTGGACAAAGATTTCGTCGGAAGGATACTTTAAATGAACACATGAGAGTCCATACAGGAAACAAGCCATTTCCTTGTGAACTTTGTGGACAAAGATTTAGTCAGAAGAATGCTTTAAACAGTCACATGAGAGTCCACACAGGAGACAAGCCGTTTCCTTGTGAACTTTGTGGACAAAGATTTAGTCAGAAGGTACATTTAAACAGACACATGAGAGTCCACACTAGAGTGTAAACTTTCTACCAGAAAAATATTAAAATAATTATTATAGGCCATGAGATGCAACTGGTGTTTTAACACCCAAATAAAATTAATTTTGATTTTGTAAAATACTGTATATTCTGTAACAATTTTTGAACAAGTTCCTAAACTAAAATTTGCTCCTAATTTCTCAAGAATACTTTAAAAACAAACTAATTAAACCTTAGATCATAATTAGGACTATAGATGTTGGTTCTAAAATACTGGTTCAGTGGTTGTGCAATATGTGGAGAGAACCAACCAACCAATCAAATTGTTTTTTCAAACTGTCAGACCCCATGAAATGTTGTTCATGTAATTCCTGTGAGAATTGTTATTTAATCAGTTAGTTACTTGTTTAATTAACAGATTTCTCATGCAGATGAACTAATTTTGTTTTAATTAAGGATGGGGCTGAAAATGAAAGGCTTACCTGAGGCTGAGAGGAAGCTGGCGTTGTTTGTTCACCTCTTCTCCTTCTGGATGATAAAATTTTAAAGTATTTATTTATTTTTTCCCACAAATTTATTCACTGTTGTTGATCAATTGTGGCTTTGGATTAGGGCTGAACGATTTTGGAAAATAATCTAATTGCAATTTTTTTTCTATAAATTGCGATTGCGATTTAAAATGCGATTATTTTTTAATACCTTCTCAAGTATTTTTCAACAAACAGAAGCAATAAATCAACCTGTTTTATAATAAATAATGTCAGATTTATTTAAAGCAGAGATTACAATAAAGCAAGCAAATGTATGACTTTTCTTTTCACCATTTCTATTTTTTCTTGTTTCATAAACACAACAGTAAACAAGTTAAGTGAACTTCCCAACTACTCTCTGAACTTCACATGACAGTTAATAAATAATTATAAAAAAACTTACTGCTTTCCAGCCAGTAACATAAAAAATAAAGTGCAAAAAACATAAAGAGAATCTGCTTTAACCAACTCGTTCTGGGAATTCAAACTCAGTGAACACAAAATAAACTAGTATCTGTTCTTATTAAATCTTTTAGATGTTAAAAAAAAAAAACTCTTGGAACAATAATATAAACATTATAGTCAAGTCAGTAACAACAGGATGCAGAGCCTTGTGAACAGACTCCAACACCTCAAAATCCTTGCAGGTTGAGATAAGGGAGCGTGCATAACAGTCATCTGACAGCACCTGAGAAATGGCTTTGAGCTGAGCACCCTGGCAATCATCATTTCTTGGGATCCCCATCTTGTTGGAATTCAGTGATGAGGCTGTGTCCAGAATGTTTGAGCTCCCTCTGTGCTTCAGTCATTGCTGCCTCCTTCTTCCAACTGTGGGAGAATTGCTCCAGCAGCTTCTTGCTCTTGACACTCTGTCATCCTTTAGTGCATGTCCTGTAATACAAAATGAAATAATAAATACACACATACACATCCTCCACTCCCACTCACAAATCTTCTCACTTTGTTAGTTAAAAACAATGTACAGGTTTTAGCTTTTCACAGTTTGTCAACGTTAAGTGAATGCAAAATGTGATGACTAAATAGCTTCACATTACTGAACATAATACAGGTGGTCCCCGACTTACGAGCGCCCTGACCTACGAGGTTCCGGATTTGCGAGATTATCATAATTAATAAAAATATGAAATTTAAAAACAAAACAAAAATCAATTATTTTTTTTTGTGTTTAAATGTTCTTAATTTCATGTGTACAGCACTTTGTTGCAGCTGTAGTTGTTTTAAATGGCTTTATAAATACGCAAAGTATCATTATTATTATTTTTTATATAATTTTAAGCATTATTTGAACAACTTCCTGCGGGAACCAGGAACTGGAAATGCCGCCTCCGCCATTTTACATTTAGTTCCAGTCTCTAGTTCCACTCTCGGCACTCAGCTTTGGAGGACTGTTTCTCCCGGCTTTGTGCGATCAGAGGTTCCTGGAGCTCGGATACATGATCTGGAGCTGAACGTTGGTTTTGTGGAGGAACGATGGGCGAAGCAAAACGACACTGTGGACCGCGTGAAGCAGCAGACAGCAGCCGGACCCGAGGAGGAGGAACGAGCTAACTTTAGCCTCATAGCTGCATCCTTGTAGCTTCACCGGGCAGCCGGCTTTGTGCAATCAGAGGTCCCTGGAGCTCGCCTCGATGTCGGACTGGAAGCCGAAGACATCGGGGGACAACGAGCTAACTTGGAATAACAAAGCCGACAACCTTTTAGGAGGTGCAGCTAAACCAGACTGCCCGGAGCTGCGGATTTGGGGGGGCTAAATGCTAACACATGCAGCTGAAGGCGGCGCGTGCAGACGGCTTTCGGTAAGTTATTTAAACTTTTTCTGTCTCCAACTGTATGAAGTTAGGATACTAACAGTCCTTATTGTAAAGGGTTTGGACTGCGTGGTGCTACAGAAAGCTGCGAGGCTCGGACGTAATGCAGCTGTGCTAACAGAGGAGCTAACAGGCAAACACGACAGAAGTTGCCGCTCAAAGTAAGATTTTTTTTTTTGTTACTGTATGCTCTTTTAAAATGTGTTAAAGTGTTAGAATATTCATTACCGCACATGAAAATGTATCAGTGGCGGCTGGTGCGGTATATAAATATATATATATAGGTGGTCCCTGACTTACGAGATTTCATCTTACGAGATACTCGGAGGAACGGAACTCGCTCGTAAGTCGGGGACCACCTGTAATTAACATTTTTATTTAAATTGGACAATAAAAAGGATTGTATAATAGTTGTAACATCACGACCAGGTTTAGTAATACAGTACACGTAATGAGAATCACCTCATCTAAACAACTATGCTAAAGCTAAGCTAACGATCATTAAACACCGCTAGTTTATAAAAAAACAGCTTGCGCGAAACGTGAGTGTTACTGGTTCTGTATTAATTCATATCACTAATGACAAAACTGTTTTTTTTTTTTCAGATAATGAATGCGCTTTTTAACACAGAACGTTAGCTTGCTGAGCTAGCTGCTAACAGGGCACCGTCAACAGGCCCCAGTCACATGACCAGCTTGCGCTCTGTTTATCTCCCGTGGCCTCTGTGTTTCATCCTGTACGATCAGATACACGTTTACATGGACTAACTTACCTGAATTTATAACTTTTATGACTGCTGTCGAGCCTGAAGCAACTGTGTTGACTTCTCCTCCTCCCTGCCTGCTCTGTTTTGCTCCGCTCAGAGCTCCGCGCGGCTCACTCCCAAGTTACGTGACCAGTCAAATCGCAGCCAGTGCGATTAGAGAATCGCGTTTTAACACATCGTGAGATTATTGCAAATGCGATTAATCGTCCAGCCCTACTTCGGATGATTTTTTTTTTTTTTGCTGCTCGGGGGACTCTGCTATTTTATATTCCTGCTACTGTGTGACGCCGTGTCTCCCTCCTCAGCTAGCATGATGCTAAGCTACTCTGCTGGAGAGCTGTTGAGCCTTAATAACAGCAATGTCCATGTGGATCCTCTAAACGTTTCCATCATCAAAAGGTTGGGTCTTTTTTGACGTCCTCCATATGTTCACAGAAGCTCCCGGAGAAAGCCTATTTTTAATTGGACTGGGTCCTCCATACCGGTCATTTGGTCAGCTGGGCATTCTGGCGCATGGCGCTCACGTCATCAGAGCACTGTCGCTCATGGGATTTGTAGTCCTGACGTGACTACAGCAGTTCTGGCGTCTTCTTGAGCGCAGGATGGAAAACAAGTGGATTTTAACCTTCTCAAGCCTATTAAAAAACACATGGCTGTGCCTTACCTTAAAATAGAACTTTTCAATGTGCAGTCCTTGACTAATAAAGCATGCCTCATCCAGGAGCACATTCTGGAGAAGGATTTGGATATTATGTGTCTTACAGAGACCTGGCATCAGCCGAACAGTTTCTCTGCTCTCAATGAGGCATGTCCTGCTGGATATAAATATATCCAGAGAGCACAGAGTTTAGGCCATGACGGTGGTCTAGCCATCATTTTTAAAGACCATCTGGACCTTTTACCTGTGACTCTGTCTGAGTTGTCCTCCTTTGAGTGTTTGGCTTTGGTGTAGAGGCAAGGGCAGCCGACTTGGGACCCGAAAGACCCAGGTTAGAACCCCTGTCACTGCATACCTTGTGGTGTCTATGAGCAGCACACCTCATCCCCAGCTCCCCGGGCGCTTTCTATAGCTGCCCACTGCACCACCTGGTGGTGGTTGGGTTAAATGCAGAGACAAATTTCGTCTTGTATGGAAACATACACAGATGACAAAATGTGGCATTATTATTATTATTGTTATTTCTCTTCCAAAACACAGAACTCAATAAAAGTGCTCCTCATTTATAGGCCTCCTAAATCTCATCCTTCCTTTTTTGCTGAAATGTCAGAGACTCTGTCAATGTTCTGTTCCACAACCACTAACTTACTCATACTCGGTGATCTCAACATTCATGTTGATACACCTACTAATCATCTAGCTGCTGAATTCCTTCAACTTTTGGACTGTATGGACTTGGAACAACATGTCAAGCTTCTGAAGAGTTCTGGACTCTTAGAGACGTGCTCCAAAGGAGAGAGAGAGTACTTGTAAACAAAATAATTTATTTGACAGAACATAAGGGTTACAGGAATAATCAGAGTTAAACAGCATAGGTTCAATTCTATGTGCACATAGAATATGATGAGCATCACACAGACCTGCACGCGCCCGAGGTCCTGAAGGAATGCTCCTGCTATCTGGGAGGCTTTGGTATATCATGATGCAGTTTGTGTCTTCTCTGGTCTCTGAATGGCTTAGAGCACTGATAAGAGTTCTGGTGCCTCTCTTGTTTGTCAGTTATACGACCTTGTAGATATATAGCTCTGGTGAAAAGTCTACTGAAAATCAGTTATTTGTTCTGCATATTTGCTCAGTAAGAACGTTTTAGAAAAGCTCTAATATATGTGTCTTGTGTATGATTTTAATGTAAATTAATGTCCAGTCACACTAATTGGTCACTTAGTGGTCTACTAGTATGTGTGTGATTTATAAGTAATCAGCATTACTAAATAGGGGTGGGCGATATGGCTCAAAAATTATATTGTGATATTTCAGAGCAATATCACGATAACTATAAATTTGCGATATAACTAGTGATGGGCGGCACGTTAACTCATTGTCGCCCCAACAATTTTTAAAACACTTGTTAATGCAGTTAGGTTTTTTTCCCGCCTTAATTTGTTCTAAATAATAAATGCGTAGGTCTCGGAGGCAGGATGTTGATCTTTTAAATATCAGCTGTCAAAACCAGTTTTTATCAGTTACATCAAATAATCAGTTATCAGTTACATCAAATGATCTCTTCACTGGCCTCATTGGCCTTCAACCCAACTGAGACTTGATTTTACTTCATTTTTATTGGTATTGATTTTACATGTTTAACTTGTCATTTTATTGTATTTTAAATTGAGTTTTTAGTTCACTGTGTGTTAGTTTTGTAGCTCTGTTTTTATGCTTTCTTTTCTCTTGTTTGCATCTGATGTTCAGCACTTTGTTTTCAGCTGTGGCAGTTTTAAAGCACTTTATAAATAAAGCTGATCAAGTATATGTAAGAATGTCAAGAGCCACTCAGCCACTGGTGAATAGCAAGCAGCCATCAGTGACCTATGATTTGATGCTCAATAGACCTTTTATCAGTTGACGTCATCACGCAAAGCACGCCTGAAACGAACGTTCTAATTGGACGGCAAAATTCCGCGCCAAATCGAAACCGGATGTTGGGGCTAGTAGGAAGGAACCGAGGAGCTTCGTAATGATTGCGAGTTGTAATTTAGAAGCTTGGTTTCCTAAGGGCCCGCCCGCGGTACCGTTTGAGCCTAAAATGCAGGTGTTAGATTGTGATTTCCCAAATATGGCAGCTTTGGAAGTTCTGACGCTTTAAAAGTCTTCCATAGGCTCTCTGCTTTTGATTGACACCAATTTTGACCAACTGAGTGAAACTTTTCAGTTTCTACAGCCAATCAAATCCCACAGAGCCACCAAGCCAAAATCCACCCTCCCCCTCTTTCCCCACGTGGGCTCTTGTCCAATCAAATGAGACACAGATTCTGATGTCACAGACTTGTAGCCAATCAAATTGCCGTTGTATAGACATGTGACATGCCATGCTTTGAGACACATCAAAGGTCTCAGAGCCACTGCGTAACAATCACATGCAGCTGCGTCCTTCGTGCGTAAAATGGTAAGCGCGTGTTTGTTGACTTTTACGCATGCTTATTCTGACTTTGATCACTCTTTAGCCATGGATAAATGCCATGGAAACATGAAATAGAAGCTTTAGAACTTGATTTACAAGGAAAAAGTGATTCATCTCTCACGAAGCTGTCTTGTCTCTTGTGTGTGTGCGCCAGTGTGTGTGTGTGGCGAGGCTGGGTGCGGGGGTGTCTGGAGACTGAAGCAGGAGCCCCTGTGGAGTAATTGTTCCATTGTGG